>VUQI01036750.1:22482-32961 GCA_015106735.1 Paratilapia polleni
GTCTGTATGTAAACCAGCATCAAGCTATTACAAAAGCACTGAGAAGCAACAGTATACTGTTTATTCTCAATTAAAGTAATTCTTAAAGTGCATACCTTTTGTACAGTACATTTTGTTGTTCTTGATTTTACATACATTCGATTAATATAATGAAGCATAGCATCATTTCATAGCAGGTATTTTAATTGATCTTTCATAACACTCAATACCCCCATTGTACTTGAGCACTTACTGAGGTCATGACAAATAAAGTGTACTTTATTTTCAGTGTCAGAGGATTGATGATGAAGTTGAAGATGTTACTCCAAGCTTGGTGCAAAAACAACACAGACAATATGATCAGTGTACACTCTGATTATATATCAGTATACGAATTATGCAAACTTTCAATTGTTCTTGAAGAGTTTAGAATACATTTGAGGTTCTGCATGCATCATATCAGACCCACAAAACATGAAAGCGGTCGTTCATGACAGGAAATCAAACAGCTTGCGAGCAGTCTAAAATCACAGGACAATCACTATATAGTGGACTTTATAGTGAATTCACCATTTTTAGTGCTTTCTGTATGTATATTGGGTATTACTATACCCAATATAGAGCACTCTAAGAATCCCATAATGCCTTGCAGAAAGTAGCATACAACCAGTGGTCACTGCCCATATTGTACACCTCTGTGCATTGTGCCGAAGGAAAAATTACAGTCAGTTCAGGGGAGAGAGCAGCACATCACAACATAAAAGTGTTCAGTATTCATTTTTTAGCAACAATCTGTTACATTTTAATAGTGCAACATCAATGACATAATTAACCCAAGTGGAGTCCCAAAGCATGATTTCACCTTCCTGACTGAGCTCACTATATGGTCCTCCACACAGAAAGGAGGGAGTAGGGAGTACTAAATGAGTGAAAGATTTCAGAGGCAACCTCAGTGTTTCTGTAACATGATGATAATGAAGATGCCTTTCAGTTTTGTAGGATTCATAGTGAGACATATGCTCCTTGGTCCCTAAAGTGAATAATATTTTATTAGATTTATCAGATTAATATAGATTTGACCCTGTTTGTCAAAACTCCAGTCCTCACAGGGTATGTGTGAGACATCTTTAATAGAGGAGAAAAAAAAAAAGATTTGGCTAGATTCAAGCTTTTACTTGGCTTTAAGTCTCATACTTCTTTATATACAAAAACTCACACAGGTATATCACCTGTTTAAATTACTGCCATTAGCTGTGGCCAAACAGTCAGCAAAGTAGTTTCCAACTTGACATCTGCAAGACGCTGGATCTGTAAGTCACCTCAATACAATCAAGTACTCCAAAAAGTGGATCCAAGTGATCAGTTTGCCTCTCCTTTAGAGTTGAGAAGCTCAATCAGCTGATCTGCCTGCAAAACATTAACAAAGACAGACAGAACAGAAATCAGACTGTCAGGACATCTTACTGTCAGCACTTCTTGACCCTAAAACTTGCCCTTGATGAACTATGATGATGTCACTAGGAGTTACTGAACTAAATATATTAATGTGTTGACAATGCAGATCTAGAGGACAGTTCACTGACCTAGTTAAGTTACTTAATACCAGGTTTACACTGCAAATTCCTCATGAAGAACAGGGCAGAGACTGGCCTAATTTTAAATGTGCAAGCAAACAGAAAAGAATTACCACCCATGCTTTCCAAACACTGGTGAATCTTTTAAATTTTGTGCAGAGAAACTTAACACTGTGCATACTTTTTGGTTTATATCAATACATCACTGGCCAATATTTCAATTGAAAATTCCCATTTCCACATAGAAAGTTAAACGAGTTTGATTACGTGGCCCGATGCTACACACTGTTTTGCCTTTAATAATCCTGAATTTCTAGACAGTATCACTTGTAGTACAGAAGCACAGATCTTACTGTGATAAACCAATAGGAGTTAACTCTGTAGACAAGACGGGACATAAAGCCCATTTGACTGACAGGTGCCAGGACGTGAAGGTGGAGGTGTGTGACGGAACAGAATGGGGGCCAATGGAAACCAAACCTGCAGACAAAGAAAAGGCTGTTACAAACACTACAAGAATTTTTTTTTTTAGCTGTTAGCTGTTCAACAAAGGAAACTGTGCTACCAAGGTTCAGGGAGTCAGCAACAGTTAAAGAGTATTAAAAAATTATCTGCTATAAATCTGATTGTTCACTTGGTAACTGAAAAACTAAACTGACCCCGAACTTGTTAATGTTTAGTCGTATAGTAACAAAAGCCGAATCATTGAAAATGTCTGCAGCTCACACATTCATGAGCCACTACCGTAAATTATCAAGGAGAGCTGTGAACTACAAAATGAATCCCACCTGACATCATTGAGGTCTGTTACGTTGTTTTTGTGCAGGATCTCCTTCCCTGTCTCGACCATCCGCTTCACTAGACATGAAAACAAAAACATGTGATCCTTTTTAAACATTCGGTTACTTTTTTGTTAAAACTTTCACCCACAGCTTCAGTCAGTAATGCACGGTAATATTGTCTGAGCTGATGTAAAATGAAAAATGCAGCCATTTCCACAAGCATTACTTAAAAGGCATGCAGTTCAAACCTTACCCAAAGGCACATGTTCTTTGCTGAGGGATTTACAGTTGCCTACATGTTTGGTTGGGACAACCAGGTAATGGTGGGGAGCTCCAGGTTTGATATCTCTGAAACATGAGATCTCTTCACCCTGCAGTAGCAACAAAACAAAAACATTTTTTTTATAATATCTCTTATTTGGTAACAAGACACAATATTTAGTCAGATTACCTGACCGTTTACCTCTGCACAGGTTTGACGCAGTGTATCTACATACTGTACATAGAAAAAACCTCTTGTATACGTCGGGGGCGAGGCACAGCTTTCAACACAGTAAATCAGCAACTCTACAACTACAGCTCTAAATAGGTGTAGAGTTGACACTGGATTACACTGTCTTACACTGAAATTAAACGTTTTTGCAGAACTAGTTATGATGCTTTAGCTACTTCTAAACGCAGGTGTTTACAACAAAACAACTGACCTACGCTAGGTAGCAACGCATTGAAAATTTATTACAATATTCTCACACAGTGAAGGAGCTCCGTGCCCAATTCATTGTTGACGATTCTGCAGAAAATACATTTCTTATCGTATCCTTCAGCTGGCACGCTGCTGCTTTTGGAAACGTCAGCCTGAGCAGGTTGTGCTGCCTGGACTTCGGCCATTATTGTGCAAATAGCTGTCAACAGTCAGACATGCAACGTCGATCCAAGAGGTCCTCGAGCTCATAAGGGGAAATCAACAGACCGTAGAACCTCATTGAAGGTGTGAGGGAAAACGATTGCCGCCAGAGGGCGATATATCCTCTACTCTGCCTGGTGACCAAAGCTATCACTAATAACTTCAATCGTTCAAACTAAATCTTAATAAGTCTCTGATGCAAACATAAGGGCCCTCATAACTTTTCAAATCAATAATTTTTCTTATCAATACTGAAAATTAAAAACACCGTCACACTATAGTGGGGGTTACTATATGTGTATGTGTGTGTGTGTGTGTGTGTGTATAGAAAGCAAGAGAATATTAAAGTGGACATGTGAAGTGTTGCCATAAAGAGTGAGATCTAAAGCTACCAACACGGAGCATGAAATATAGAGAAAGATTAAATGAGTTAAATAGATTTTAAAAAGTAATGTTAGTTAAGGCTGCACTGAAATACCTTTTCACAATAACCTAATAAACACCACCAGGGCACCCACACCTCTTCGTCATTCAGTGCGGTTTGGTGTTTCTTTCTTTCTTTCTTTCTTTCTTTCCCCTGCAACATATGCAATGGGTAGAAAATACTATGTGGTCTGCTGTGAACAAGTTGGGTACTGTCCCCTTCCTGATTTGTCATACTTAAATGTTTCATATCATCAAACAAATTTTAATATTAGTCAAAGATAACCCGAGTAAACAGAAAATGCAATTTTTAAATGATGATTTTATTTATTAAGGGAAAAAGATATTCAAACCTACCTGGTCCTCTGCTTTTTTGGAAAGCTGAGTTCAATTTCACTAGCCACATCAAGCCTGATTACTGCCAGACCCATTGAATCAAGAAATCACTTAAACAGAACCTGTCTGACAAAGTGAACTAGGCTAAAAGATCTCAAAAACACATCATGCCACAATCTAAACAAACAGCTGAGAAAAAAAGTCATTGACATTGATCATTCTGGAAAGGGTTACAAAGCCATTTCTGAGGCTTTGAGACTCCAGCAAACCACTGTGAGAGCCATTATCCACAAATGGAGAAAACTTGGAACAGTGGTGAACCTTCCCAGGAGTGGCCGGCCTACCAAAATTACTCCAAGAGCGCATCGATGACTCATCCAGGAGGTCACAAAAGAGCCCAGAACAACATCTAAAGAACTGCAGGCCTCACCTGGCTCAGTTAAGGTCAGTGCTCATGATTCAACACTAAGAAAGAGACTGGGCAAAAATGACATCCATGGGAGAGTTCCAAGGAGGAAACCACTGCTAACCAAAAAGAACACAAAGGCTCGTCTCCCTTTGCCAAAAAACATCTTGATGAGCCCCAACACTTTGGGGAAAATATTCTGTGGACTGGTGATACAAAAGTTGAACTCTTTGGAAGGTTTGCATCTCGTTAAAACTAACAGCATTTAAAAAAAAAAGAACATCATACCAACAGTCAAACATGGCGGAGGTAGTATGATGGTCTGGGGCTGCTTCGTTGCTACAGGACCTGGACAACTTCCCGTAATTGATGGAACCATGAATTCCGCTCTCTACCAGAAAATCCTGAAGAATGTCTGGTCACCAGTTCATGCCCTGAAGCTCAAATGCACTTGGGTTATGCAGCAGGACAATAATCTGAAACATACCACAAGTCCACCTCTGAATGGCTCAAAAAAACAAAATGAAGGTTTTGGAGTTGCCTAGTCAAAGTCTGGACTTTACGATTTCCAATTACTAATCCGATTGAGATGCTTTGGCATCACCTTAAACAGGCCGTTCATACTCGAAAACCCTCCAATTTGGTTGAATTATAACAAAATTCCTCCACAGCAATGTGAAAGACTCATTGCCAATTATCGCAAATGCTTGATTGCAGTTCTTGCTGCTAAGGGTGGCACAACCAGTTATTAGGTTTAGGGGGCAATTACTTTTTTGCATAGGGCCAGGTAGGTTTGGTTAGCTTTTTTCAAATCCAAATCCTTTTTACAGCACTGTATTTGTAGGCTTGCAGAAAAATGTCACCACTTTGCCATGCAAAATTCCTTCAATTGTGAAATGTTAAAGGATTTTTGATGTTTTATTCTCTTTTCTCAAAATATGGGATAAATAAAGTATTTATTTTATTTTTGCATTTAAACTCAATTTCAAATCGGTTCAAACAGGCCCCCCTTTCACCTAGGAAAACCACAGCTGGTCATTCTTCTCGGGCTCTTTCCACTCTCACCTTGGAGGTGAGAAGGTTGCTTTTTAGTGCTCTGACTTTAGAGGCAGAGGCCTGCTCTGACCTCTCTCCTCCAAGCTCTCTACCATGTGCTCTGCAAATAGAAACACCAAAACAGTCTTCTGACTACAGCAATGCAACATCCTCCAGAAGATTCCTGGTTAGCTGGTACCCACCACTAACCAAGTTAAAAGGTTCAAGTTAGCCACAGCAGCCAACTTCACCAGCAGCAACAATAGCAGAGCATGTTAGCGCAGAGTGCTAACTTGGCTAACAAAGAGGACAAAGGCAACCCCACTTTCCTGTGGACTTGGACGTTAAAGGACAGCAGCTGAACTGGACCACCACGCTTCCTTGATCGGTCGATCCGGGGAGCCCTACTCCAATCAGTGACTGAACCGCGGACTGGTAAACAACATAGCTTTTCATAACACATGGCCAAGAATATGGACACTCCACATAGCTCTGTGTAAATGTAATGGTTTGCTTTATCCATTTAAATGTGATCAATGTAATGGTTTGGTTACTGAGTTTTACACTTCTTTGTTTATGTTAGTCATGCCACACACACACACCCAGGGTCTTGCATGCTAACTAATAACTTTCATTATTAACCTGGCACCATTAATATACATAACCACACCTTTTATTTGGCTTCAACATCCATGCACATGGTGAGGAAATTCACGGACCCTGCCACGCATGCGCTTTGTTCTGTGTGACCACATGTTTAGCCACATGTTAGAGAACAAAGAGACAAACACTCCTCTCACACACACACACACACACACACACACACACACACTCTGTCTCTCACACACACTCTTCTCTTCTTAGTCTTAAGTTAGATCTTTTGTGTTTTTGCTCATTACTTTTGAAAATAAATTCTCTTTAATACATAATTAGTAATTAATGTTGTATAAGGAGTGAATGCTGCCAACCTCTGCTATGTAGAATTCTCAAATCGTTCAACCTCTACACTATTGAAATGTAATTTTGATTGTAATTATTAATTTAATTATTAATCAGTTTGAAATCAATAGTTTAGTGTATTTTATGAGACTGATTAAACTGATAACTTATAATAATAATAATGATTATGGATTGGATTTATATAGCACTTTTCAAGATACCCAAAGCACTTTACATTCATTTACTCCACAATCACACACTGGTGGTGGTAAGCTACATTTGTAGCCACAGCTGCCCTGGGACAGACGAGGAAACGTGGCTGCCAATCCACACCAACGGCCTCGCCGACCACCACCAAACATTCACTCTCATTCATACACCAGTATTGAAGAAACTGGAGGCAAGGTGGGTAAAGTGTCTTCCCCAAGGACACAATGGCAGAATGACTGGCATGGAGTGGGATTCAAACCGACAACCCCTCCAGTTACCGGACAGCCCACTCTGCCTCCTGAGCTACTGCCACCCTATCTTGATTTCCCATTGATTTTGATGATTTTAGTTATTAATTAGAGCACCCAAATTAATGGTTAATCATTTGAGATCAGGTTAATTGTTTTATTTTTTCCTTCATTTGAAGGTGGTGCACCAATTAAGTTAATTCTTATTTACAAGGTTGATAAATACAGTATGATGACATACAATGATACAATGATGACAGTAGGTAATAAACCCTACAGTGTTCTACAAAAGTATGTTTACTGTTACCAGTGCTGGTAACTGGTTACCATAATCACACTCAATTTTTCTGTAATGCATTAATGTAACACATTACTGTTCTAAATTCAGTAATGACATTATAGTTACAATTATGTCCTTATTTGCACCCTTCAATGATCTGCACAAATATTGGATTAAAAAAACAAAACTCAAACATGTCTTTGGTAGAGCTGTCTATAACTTTTGAGGAGTGGATATATTAACATTACTTTTCTTTTACTGAACAAAAGGACAAGAACACAATGGTAAAGTGCAAGCTACACCCAAGACAGAACAATTGTCCACTGCTGCCAAAACAACATCAGATATTCACAAGGATCTGCAAAGACAACATGTCAACACAAATTTAGAGTGATGTTTAAGTTGAGTGTATACTGACCCCAGCCAAGCAGCGAGTAGCCTAATCTTTAACAGGTAACAGAAGCAGTCATGAGCAGTCAGACTTGTAGCATTGTAGCCTCCATTTCTACTCCTACCTCTTAATATAGGAGAACTGATGTGGCAATCGCTGTGAAGTGCTCTTTGGGCTGGTTTTCAAAGTCCGTTCTCAAAGTTTGTGTTCATACTTAAACATAAAAGGGTGGTTTCCCAGACAGGTATTAAGCCAAATCCTAGACTAAAATGGCCATCTAAAACAGATTAACAGTAATCAGCTTTCTCAGTCGTGGTTTCAAATAGTCCTAGAGCAGGGGTCTCGAAAACCAGCTCCGGAGCCACATGTGGCTCTTTTGCCCATCTCCAGTGGCTCCTTGTGACCCACATTAATACCAATATGAAAATGAACAATGGTCTTTACATTCTCCAACGATAAAAATGTATAGTCTACACACCAAATTTTTAAAAAATGTTTAAGATTTTGATAACTAAAATATGTGTTGTGGCCTGCATCTATCACCTGACGCCTTGTCCTCTTAATTTGATGGTCCTCAATAGCAGTGGTTAGCATGGGTCGATACACATAAGTGGCTAGTCCCAAGTCCTCCTAGGTATAGATCCAAAATCCAAAAAAAGTAAGTGGACAGGACTGGTTGATTTCACCACCAATGCTGTTGGGTTACTTTTGCTATTAGGATACGATATATTTTATTAATTATCATAGGATTTGCACAAACACATGTATGATTCAGTGTGTTCTGTAGAACTTTATAGCGACTCTTCTTCAAAGCAGGCCTTTCCACTACTACTCATTTTTTTGTGATAAATAGAATTTAAAAATTAAAATGTTGTTTTTTGGTTCCATAATTTCAAAAATACAAAATGCAAAGTTAAACTACCAGATGATCATAAATAGCCCACTGAGTAGTGACAAGATAAAGATTTTAATTATTTCCAATTATGTATTAGTAGTGTCGATAGGCTTTGTTGTACTTAATAGGCTGTGATACCTTCATTATGTGGCTCAAATATCTTTTGTGGCTCCAAACACATTTGTTTGGTCAAAAATTGCTCAAAAATGGCTCTTTTGACAGTAAAGGTTGCCGACCCCTGTCCTAGAGTTAGCCTAGTCCTGGATTATATAAACAGATTTACTGAAGGAAGATTAGAGGTACTCCAGGACTAATTTGAAGCTTAAATTAAACCTCCCAGCAGGCAGGCTTAACTTCAGATTAATGTTATTTGTCAAAGAAGACACATGGAATACTTCAGCTATACTAATGAAGATCAATGAGTACCACCAGCTCAAAAAATTATTGCCAACAGAAGTGACCCAATTCAGTAATTTGATCTAATTAGTTTTCATTCATTTAAGATGCTGCATTGTCATCATTGTAACAGCTAGCTACTCTAAAGAGTGTAGATGCCAAAATGCCCCAGTAGAAGAGTCTGATAAACCCAGGTGTATCACCAGTTACCTAAGATCACAAGAAGGACTTGCATACAGAGATCCTTTTGCATCTCTGCATGCACGTTTAAGTAGATATTTTCACATATTTAAAGTTTCATCCTTCTGCTCAGATCAGATACATTGTCACATCTAATGAACAAATAAAATATACATAATTTTGCCTAGTACCTTACAGAAAAAAAGACACTAAGCATGAGTTACTGAAACACAAATTTAATAGATTTATGTTTTGAATTAACATTTGAATGAGTTGCGCCTCTCTCTCCATTATGTCCATTTCCAGTTCACTTGCAGTACGTAGGTTTGGTAAGGTTGCAATTCACGTCGGCAGTAAAGACACCCGGTTACGCCAATCGGAGGTCACTAAAATTAATATTGAGTCGGTGTGTAATTTTGCCAAAACAATGTCGGACTCTGTAGGACATCTTACTATTCCTCACTGATCGAGGGAAAACAAGAACAACCCCAGGTTTCTCAGTGCAGCATTCAATACCATTGACCACAATATTTTACTGCAGAGGTTAGAGCATACCTTGGGTGTCAAAGAAATTGCATTACAGTGGTTTCAATCATATTTATCAAATAGACTCAAATTTGTTCATGTAAATGGGGAGTCTTCTTCACACTTTAAAGTTAATTATGGAGTTCCTCAGGGTTCCGTGCTGGGACCAATTCTATTTACATTATACATGCTTCCCATAGGCAGTATTATTAGAAAACATAGCATACATTTTCATTGCTATGCAGATGATACCCAGCTATATTTATCCATGAAGCCAGATGACACACACCAATTAGGCCTGGATAACCTCTAATTTCCTACTTCTAAATTCAGATAAAACTGAGGTTATTGTACTTGGCCCTAAAAATCTTAGAAATATGACATCTAACCAGATACTTACTCTGGATGGCATTACTGTTGCCTCCAGTGACACTGTGAGGAATCATGGAGTCATTTTTAACCAGGATATGTCTTTCAACGCGCATATTAAAGAAATATGTAGGATTGCTTTCTTGCATTTGCACAAGCATCTTGTCTCAGAGTGATCCTGAAAAACTAGTTCGTGCATTTATTACTTCTAGGCTAGACTATTGTAATTCATTATTATCAGGTTGTTGCTCCCTGAAAAACATTCAGTTAATCCAGAATGCTACAGCGAGAGTACTGACAGGGACTAGAAAGAGAGACCATATTTCTCCCATATTAGCTTCTCTTCATTGGCTCCCTGTTACATCCAGGACCTCATAGTACATGCTATCCCAATAGAGCACTTCGCTCTCAGACTGCAGGCTTACTTGGTTAGGGTATTTAAAAGTAGAATGGGAGGCAGAGCCTTCAGCTTTCAGGCTGAAGGCTCAGCTTTCACCTTGAGGTGACTGTTTCAGGCCCCTCTCCTATGGAACCAGCTCCCAGTTTGGATTCGAGAGACTCTACTTTTAGGATTAGGCTTAAAGCTTTTCTTTTTGATAGAGTCTAT
>VUQI01036769.1:6633-25617 GCA_015106735.1 Paratilapia polleni
GATAAATGGACTGGTATTTATATAGCGCTTTTTTGTACTCAAAGCACTTTAACTACATGCCACATTCACCCAGTCACACGTACATTCATACAGCACTTTTATCTACACTTAAGTGCTAAGTACTAACATTCACACACATTCACACTCCGATGAATGCATCGGGAGCAACATGGGGTTCAGTATCTTGCCCAAGGATACTTCGGCATGCAGACTAGGGGAGCCAGGGATCGAACCACTGACCTTCCGATTAGTAGACGACTCGCTCTACCTCCTGAGCCACAGCCGCCCTAAGGTGTCATCAAGAACCACCTTTAGCAGCAATAACTTGAAGTAATTGTTTTCTGTGACTTTATCAGTCTCTCACATCATTGTGGAGGAATTTTTGCTTCAGTTCATTGACGTTTGCAGGTATTTGTTTATGCACAGATCTCTTGAGGTCCCACCACAGCATTTCAATCAGGTTGAGGTCTGGACTTCGACTGGGCCATTGCAACACCTTGATTCTTTTCTTTTTCAGCCATTCTGTTGTAGGTTTGCTGCTGTGGGATCATTGTCGTGTTGCAGGACCCAATTTGGGCCAAGCTCTAGCTGTCAGACAGACGGCCTCACACTAGAATACTTTGGTAAACAGAGGAGTTCATGGTTGACTCAATGACTGCAAGGTGCCCAGGTCCTGTGACAGCAAAACAAGCCCAAATTGTCACCCCTCCACCATGGTGTTTGACAGTTCATATGAGGTGTTTGTGCTGATATGCTGAGTTCAGATTTCACCAAACGTGGCGCTGTGCATTATGGCCGAACATCTCCACTTTGGTCTTGTCTGTCCAAAGGGCATTGTTCCGGAGGGGTTGTGGTTTGTTCCGATGCAACTTTGCAAAATTAACTGTGCTGCCCTTCCAAACAAGCCATACTCGTTCAGTCTTTTTCTAATTGCACTGTGATGAACATCAACATTTAACATGCTAACTGAGGCCTGCAGAGTATGATATGTAGCTCTTGGGTTTTTTGCAGTTTCTCTGAGCATTGCACGGTCTCAGCTCTCTTAATTCCTATGAAAGCAGTAAGTGTGTACTTAGTTTTTCACACCCTGTGTCTGTATTTTGGCTGAGGTTTTGTCAAATAAATAATGATATTGTGTAATACAGTATGTCATGATTTGTTTTTCATCTGAGATTGTTTTTACCTAATTTTAAGACCTGCTAAGGACCAGATGATTTTTTTTATTATGACCTGATATGTAAAACCTTGGAATTGAAAGATGGTGTACTTTCTTTTTACCATGACTGTATAAGCAGAAAAAAGAAATGTACTACAAATATTTAAAATTAGGCCTCTCAGTATTTTTCACTAGTCTAATTCTTTCATGGACACTTGAAGAGTGTCCATGAAAGTCTTCAACAGTAAATTGATTTTAGGGAAGAGGACAAAATTTTTGAGAATATAATCTAGGGGGTGGGTGAGTAGTAAGTGATGATAGTGGTGATGCAGCCTAAACAAACTGCTGCCTTTTTTCAATGCAGTGTGAGTGGACTCACAGTGAAGCTTCTGCGTATGTTCAGTAGCCTGGATTCCTGGGTATATGGGCTGCTATTTTATTCTATTTGTGCCTTCTGCTTTCCTGTGCTGTCAAACATAATTCTGTAGTTTGTTCCGTGTGCTTTAAATCTCAGTGCTCTTCTTTCATTCTGACACTGTGGGTCCTTCCACTGAAGATTGCTCTTTGGTGTCTGGGTCACTGCCTGAGACACAACTCTCATTACCAGTGAGGATCCTGGACTTGAAGGTTGGGTCAGTTTAACACACAAGTTCATGTTTGCTTTCTGTGCAAGTCTGAGGTCCATTGTAAAATTAGAAATGCATGTGTGGTGAGAAGAGGACTTCCAGGGAGCAATCCAAATATATCAGGAGTGCACGAGGAAGATTTGGTTTTCATTGTTATCTCCATGGATATGGCCTTGTTGAATATTTTTAAACAATGGTGAAATGGCTGAACCAAATCCAGCCACAGTGAGGTTATTAGATTATGAGCTGCTAAAAATAGGCCTGTGATACAGAATGGGTGAACATCAAACCTCCAGCACTTCACTAACAAGACCAATGAGTGTGGTGTTCCACTTCTGCTGGGAAAAGCATATACATCACAAACTGTACTCACAAACTGAAGAATGTAAACATGTGGAATGTTCAAGATCACGTTAGTAAACTAAAAATTGGTAATACTCTGTTCATCACTTAAAGTGTGTTTCAAATTGTTTGAAAAATCACATGACCCGACTAGGTTAGGCTGTCCTATCACTATAGAGAGAGACCATCCATACTGTCACAGCTCTGGGTATGATTCACTTTATTAGATACAGTACGATGGTTCACCAGGTACCCCATGTGAATGCAGTGCGAAGATGAGTCATAAATCTTTGCAGGTTTTGATTAGTGAAAACTGTGATTGACTTTTCAGGGTCTGATCGATGAGGGCCTTCACTGCTGATGGTTCAAAATGGTATGCCTTCAGTATTGATAAGCACTCATTGGGTGGAAAAAAAAAAAGTCTACTTGTTGGATTGCATGCAGCATCTTCGACTCTTAGGTAATGGAACTGTCATTCTTCCTCTCTCAGATAAAAATCGTCCTCCCCCTTTCCTCTTTCCTTCCTGCCATCTTCTGCCATATTAAAAAAGGGTTATAAATTCAGCAAGGTGGCAACACTATTACCGAAATAACTTGACTGTTTCTTTCTTTATTGCTCCCACAGACTAAAACTGACAACTACTTGAAAAACCTAAAAAGAAAAAAAAGGAATTTGTGTGACAATGGCCAGTGTGAGCTGATGTTACTCTTTTTATGCTACTTGTGATCTTGTATGTCAAATTTTCTGTTTATGGTGAACATAAAATTGTGGTTGACATTTGTAACTCACAATATGCTGATATAATGATACATTGCTCATGATAACAATGGTATCACAATATAGTGGTTCTGCAATTCTTGATACATTGCAAGACAATCACCTGCGATTCCTTACAATATCTGTGTAACTGATAGGGTTGGGTATCTTTCACTTTTGATATGATACCGGTACCGGTACCTAGAATTTGGTGATGTTACCCAGCGGCACCTGTGTTCATTACTTTACTTGTTTTGAAATAACAAATTCAAAATTTTCTCTTACAAAATAAGTCCATGTTTCTTAATTGAATCACTTTGTTATTTATTTACAACATTTTAAATACCATACCAGCTGCCTTGGTCACTGTCTGACAATTAAATATGACAATATTGAATAGTAATGTTAGACTATTATTGGTTATGGTTCCATACTAAGGTTTTAGACAGACCATCTTACATAACATGTTCATTTACTGTAAATAGCACGCTGATAAGAACTGTCAGTGCAGCCAGTGTAAAAATGCTAAGATAAAACATCAACCAACACAGTGAAAAAAGTCCCTGCTTCTCTGACAGCAATTTATCCAACTACCTAATTACCTAACGGAGATGTCAGTGAAGCTGTCAATGTCTCACTAAAAATGTCATCATCATCATCATCATCATCAATGGATTCAACTTCTTATGCATTGGCGACAGATTTCTAATAGTAGCTGCAGGTCCATGGGTGAATTTGGCTTTCAAATATGGTAGTGCTTAACACATTTATTAAACCACCACCCAATGTAAAGTTTATGCCACAGCTGCCCTAAATTAACAGTATTGGTAATTACCAAAATCATTTTTTATGTTTCTGTAATGGTTAATGGATAATTGAAATTATATTTTTAATGCTAATAGTTGTTGTAATTTTCAAATTTACTGTTTTACAAAAAAAGCAGAAAAAAATTATTATACCTGTGACTCTGAGTCTACTTTATTACTGTGACTCTAGGATGAAAGAGTAAATGGTGCTGGTGGATAACTTCCCTGATTCTGTTTCGTTGATTTGCAGAGGGGTCAACATGCCATGTGACATGACTCATGCTGTATTTCTGGGTTTCTTCCTACAGTTATTCTATTTCAAGAGCACCTGGGATGTGTGGGATTTTTTTAGGCAGTTCACTGACTGCATATGTGTCAGAAAAAAGGTAAGAGAAAAGAAAGGGAGTTATGGAGAAAAGTCTCCAGAGATTCTGTTAAATCTCCTGGGTACCCTAGGAAGAGTGCCATCTATACAGTTGAGGACACAGGGAATGTAGGAGGGAAAGTGAATGAATATTACAAGCAACAGGCAAAAGCATATGGACATGGAGTCCATATAAAATCAGCAGTGTTTCAGTGGGCCGACAATGTGAGCTTCTGCCCTCAGCTCATCAAATAATGTGACAATATGACCAGGATCATTGCTATCACATGCCACTCTACTATTACAGTATTTTACGTCTTATAATTTTGGAGCATCTATGATCTTTGGATATGTGGTTATTACTTTATAAAGGCTCTGAGCCTCTAATTAGGCTTTCATGACTGTTTTGGGTCATGTAACCAGATTGCAATTGCCAGTGTTCAGGTGGGTGTTTGTTAAAGCAGCTTTCATCAATCAGGTTTTCGGATTTGGCACCTGGCTTGATCAGTTGGTACAACATGCTGCTGACAACCCTGATAAATAAACCTGGAAGAACTACCCATCCCATCTGCCCCTACGTATGTCATCTGATGTAACTTACTGGGATGGGAGCTTACACCTTACTGAGTCGGAATCAGCACATGCTCCACTGCCAGGTGGCTGGAATTCATTCATTCAGAGGTGGATGTATGTTTTTATGAAAAGAACGCCAGTTCATTTAAGATTTTAAATGCCTAATGCTAGATATACATAGTTGTAGTATTACAGTACACTAAAATGCCTCATTGATGTGGACGAAATCTCTCTGTGTACTTGTGTAAAGATATTTGGTATGGTAAACTTTAGTGTTAATTTTCTTCACTTTTTACACATTACATTTCTTGGTGGTCTAAGGATCATTTTTTGGTGAACAGTCAACTTGACCAGCAATAAAATAACAAACAGAACATCCAGCTGCTTGTTTACCAATCATATTTAAGTGGCTCATTTAAATGGACTGTCAGAAAAAAGGAAAAGTGGAAGGGAGAGGGAAATCTCATTCTTCTTTTTAAGAAAATGTAGGTTAATTGTTTTGTGTCCCTTGCCTCTTATGTATGCATTCATGCATTCACTAATATTGGTGCATTTCTGCTGAGTTTTGCTGGTGCACCTATTGCATACCTTGAAAACTCAGTACTCACATAGGTTTTTTTGGTCAGCCCCAAGTAGTCTGATACATATTACATCAACACTAGGGATGTTGCTAAATATAGGTATTTAGGGTAGGCATGACATTTAACAGCAAATTATTATCTTAATGACTACCATAATATAATAAGTATAATAAGCTTGTATTTTTTGTTTTGTTTTGCACCCTTTTTAATGGTTATCATTACAGACTCTCTCTTTTTTGAATTTTTGTTTCTGTCCCCTCCTGCACCTGGGGTCTCATTTATACTATGTTCTTATACTGCACAGCCTCTGACAGGTATTGATCATCTTGTTACAGTGCAATGGTCTGCTGGGAAACTGGCATTCAGGTGGATATACTTTGATGTGCATCATCGACATGAATCTTGTTGCACAACAAACGTACCCTCCTTGACAGTAGCATTGCCTAATGGCAGCGGCCTCCTCCACTAGAACAATGTGCCTTGTAAAAACCGCACAGTTTGAATTCCTATTAAGAAGGCTACCATGTATGATGGAGAAATTCCCATTATTGGAGCCGCTGGGATACTGTTTATCAAACTACTTTTACTAAAGGGGATCAAAATTAAAATTTTGCCTAAATTAAAATAGCCAATTTATGGCTTTGACATTGGTGCCTAAAATGCTGCAACTTCATTATTTTGCTTATGGGGACAGATATGTACTTTGACTTTTTTTTTTGGGGGGGGGGAGAGAGAGACTTGTGTCACATTCAGCCAGTCAAAAACTAAGGGTTATATAAGATGAGCAAATGGCACCTAATGTAATACAGCATCATACAGTGCTTAAAAAATGTATTAGACCACCACCCAGTGTAAGGTTTTTGTCACACCTGCCATAAATTAACAGTATTGGTAATTACCAAAATCTTTTTTTCTTATGTTTCTGTAATGATTAATCCACCAGTATGTGCAAGCGTACTGGATAATCCAAATTTAAAATATAATCATTGCTGTTATCCAACAATTTTCATTCCAGAACAGAAAAATTCATTTTAGTGGTTGAATGTTATGATGGATTAATTTCTGACTTCTCAGAGAAGTCCAGTGTGTCGGCTCAAATTTGGGTATAAAAACGTGAATTCAGTTTGAAATTCCTCACTGCTGTTCAAAATAGTAAAGTGTTGAGAACTCACTGAAAAGGAAAGAGTCCACATTAAAGCACTTTGTGATGTTAGACGGTCCTTCTCGTTTTTATGACAGGTGTTCTAATAAATTTGTTAAGCACTGTACATTGCACTCACTGTTAGTGTCCACATTTGGCTAGTTAAGCACAAGGTATGAGATGCAGGAAAGCTGGCTGATTTTTTAAAAAGATGCACTCAATGGGTTAACCTGAATTACTACTGACATGTTTTGAGAGGGAAAATTTTCAGAACTCTGAGAACCTTAGATTTCAAGGAAAAACAAAAATACAGCTAAATTATGAGAGGAACCAGAAGAAACACTTGGTCTATTAGCCTCTAAATGGCTTGCATGATCCTAATTTCCCACGTGTAAGGAAATAAAAACTGAAATATGTTACTGTTTGTGTTCTATGGTGTGGTCTGTTTCTGTTTTATAAAAGTTGCTAGTGAAATGTTGCATTATTCAGCAGGACTGCATAAAAAATGCAGTATGCGGGTGGAAAAATTCTCATTAAAAAATCAGACCTCTTGTTCCCTTAGTTTATTAATGAATCAATTTATATATATCATTTAATATCCCTGTCAGGTCTAAGAACATGTCTGGTAGGGTTTAGTGACTTTATATTTAGCTTCCTATTGTTATTTGTATGTATTGATATATTTTTCTTATGTAGGATCAGAAATGATGTAGAATAGAGAATATATTTAACAACCTGCATAAATGCTATTACATGCAGTGAAGGGCCTGTGCATCATCTGCTTTGATGCCAGTTTATTTTCATGAAACCAGGCATCCAGGTGTGATAAATGGTACAGGCACTTAAGTCTCTGTGATTTTAGAGATTCACTTTCTTCTCACTTATTTTCAACCTATAATGACTTATTGTGATAGTGGCACTTATATTCCACGCATTCAAAAGGGCACATGTTAACATTTTATCAGCATGGCGTAAAGCACAATACAATAATATGTAATTCTAAAACTTAAGTTCTGTTAAATGTTAGCTGACATGACATTCCCTACAAATGCAGGTAAGCTCATTACACTATATGCAATGCATATATATATATATATATATATATATACTGTATATATGTGTGTGTGTGTGTGTGTGTGTTTTATTTTCATGCACTGCTTTTCAGTTATATCCCCTCAGGGGTTGGGGAGGACTCTATTATGTGTCCTCTCACACAAAGAAACTTCCATTTTCCTCCGAACTTTCAATATATCTTAAGCTATGATGGCCTACACATCCTTATTTCTTTTCCGTATGGAAACTGGAGATGATAAAAGTGCAGAGGAAATCCTTTTCCTTTTCATTATTTATTTTCAAAATATGTGCTCATTACTTATTATCTACAGTACTGGCAGTTATTATTATATGTATTTTTGAATAAACAAGAGATAACTGAAATCCCCCATCTCTTTCCATAACCTTGGCTCAGACCTGGCGCTTTAGATAATGAATGCAATTAAGGACTTGCTGCATTAAACCTGCTGGTAAACAGTGGGTTTAGAGCTGCACAATATTAGACTTACAGTCGGTTTTTAGGGCATTTATCCACGAGGGAGAAGACATTTTCATAGATGAAGAGAAATTGTTTCCATATACAGCAGTTAAGGCAGGTATTAGAATAAAAGAACTGATTATGACTCTATAAAAGAGTGAGTGTAGTAATTGGGATTTAGATGTGTAGAGGGCAACTTCAAAGAATTATATCAGTTATTTATCTTTAATTAGGAATGCATGCTAGTGACTTTAGCAGTGATATGTGATTATTTTGCAGATGCATACTTACCTAATTGATGTTTTCGTGAAATGCAAATAAAGCGATCGTGTGCCTCCTATCGTCCAAGAAATTACGACCCAAACTTCTTCACTCCACATGTATAACCCAATGTTACATTTGTTTTGCCTAGCATGCTAAAAAATGCCCTTTTTCTGCAGCAGTTGCATCTACAAGTCTGATATACTGATAATAAAATCACTGTTTTTAATAATCAAAAAGGGAAAAATGTCTTCAAAAATGCAGAAGACATACAACACTAACTGTCCATGTTCAGATTAGATCTGGGTAAAGCAGTTTACACCTATGTTGGAAAATGTATGATATTAAATTTCGATACTATACCTAGTTTCAGGCTGAACTGTCAGTGTGAAAGCCCCCAAAGGTATCCATTCTATCTCCAAAACAGTGCAGCCACTGAAGGTTCTCCACAAATCTTTACTATATGACATGCCTCCTGCTTTCTTGACAGCAAATAACTTAACTTGTATGTGAACATTTTCAGAAGAAGACATAACACACCAGTTCAAGCCGCAGGCTAGACAGACCAAGCTAAACCATCACAGTTGGAGAGCAGCAGGAAAGCAGAGTTTGTGTCTCTGAGATTGCAGTGCAGCTTTAGAAAGGTGCGCGAAGTCGATATGGTTGACGTGTGACTGTTGTGGCATACTACGGGACCATCTTATCTGTCATGGATAGAAACAGTCCTGTGGCATTTTTCTAATCTGTTTTCATTTTCTAATTTCCTGAGTGTACCAACAAGGTCTCCTGTGAGTGAGTACTTGTCAGTCACAGTGTGAAAATATTATGCTCCACTACAGTCCAGCAGTGATACCGTAATGTACTTCCATGCACAATAAATTACAAGTTATAGTTGATTTACACAGCAACATACCCTTGAGTGATATGTTGTTAAACAATTTGTGTTTTTTATTGGAGTAAACATAATTGCACTGTGAAATACTCTGATTATAATTCCCTTTCAGGTGGTTTTCTTGTAACTTCAAGCATACCACCAATGGGTGACTAATCAAATTTAGCAGTTTCTTGTTGAAAAGATCTGTTTCTGTTCAAAATGTGCACATACAATACCTCTCATTTAGACGTTTGACATAAAAAGCAGGTTAAAATAATGGTAACCTATGACACATATGGAAATCCAGCAGTGGATTAGGACAGCACTCTGAAACCTTTCACCGAACAAGAATTGCAGTGCGGGCTTCTAGCAGTCAGCCCTTATTAAAATAAGAGGTTGTAGC
Source organism: Paratilapia polleni (assembly GCA_015106735.1). NCBI lineage: Eukaryota > Metazoa > Chordata > Actinopteri > Cichliformes > Cichlidae > Paratilapia > Paratilapia polleni. Next base: position 16,049 of record VUQI01036769.1, read on the forward strand.
TATGAATTCTGTGTGTCAGAAGGGTGCTGAGAGTTGTAACAGCTAAGCTGTCCTAAATCATAGCACAGATGGTTAACTTACCTGCAGCGAGCCGTTTGGTGGACAGTGATGCAGAGAGCATAGATGGAAAGGGTTTTACAGAAACTATAACAGATGTACAGAATTGGATACATAAACTCATCACCTTTGTCATCAGTAGTAAAGGGAACTATTTCCTTGCACATTTGTCTAAGGGGAAATTGAATTTTGAAGATATGGAGTACTAAAATGGATTTGGTGTAGCAAGGTTTTATGAGTCAGTACAAAGTGTATAAACTTGGCCATTTTTTAAGAGTATTGTAGCCATGGAGTTGAGTCAAAACAACTGTCTTTCAAATTCAATAAAATTTTTTGTGTATGGATATGCTAACTCACGACCATATTAGTTTCTCCTAGCTAGTAACATGTTGGACCCCTCTTGCTTTAAGAACTGCCTTTAATTCATTGAGGCATAGATTCAGCACAAAAATGCAAAAATTCCTAAGCAATATCCTGTAGAGTCCAACTGATACTGTATTTTTTGTGTGTTGATGGCAATACCAGTTTTTAGGGTCTACAAATTCCACTCCATATATTTGCAAATATATTTATGCATATGCATATATAAACATATACCATAATGATGGGGGTATAGTTTGTTGCCTTTCCATTCACTGCACAAACTAGATAGCCACTTCAAGTGACTACACTGTTACTCCACAGCACCTTCTACTCAGCTGTGAGGCATACTCTGGCTAATGTCTGCCAATAATATCAGGCTTTAAAAACATTTTGCAGTTGTGCAGATTTGTGGGCAGCGACTTCATGATGTGGTTTTCTTGACCCACTACATGCCAGAGGTGCTCTACTGAGATCTAGTGGCTGTGAAGGCCATTTAAGAACACTGAACTCATTGTCAAGAAACCAGTCTGAGATCACTTTAGCTTTGTGATATATAATTCTTGTGGAAGTAGCCATTAGAGTATGGTTATACCAAGGTCATAAAGGGTAAGCAAAAATAATCAGGTATGCTGTAGAGTTTAAATGTTGCTCAATTTATATTTATGGGTTAGCTGAGCAAATTCTGACCCTACCACATTTTTCTAATCTATCTATCTATCTATCTATCTATCTATCTATCTAAGCAGAAATCGAGACTCATCAGACCAGGCAACATTTTCCCCGATATTCTTTTGACCAACTTTGGTGAGCCTGTGTGAATTGTAGCCTCATTTTCTTGTTCTTAGCTGAGAGGAGTGGCACCCGGTGTGGTCTTCCGCTGCTGTAGCCCATTTGCTTCAAGGTTCAATGTGGTGTGTGCATTCAGAGATGCTCTTCCACATACCTTGTTTGTGACAAGTGGTTGTTATTATACATATAAAATAGGCTGTCTGGCTTTCTTCCTCATTCTAACAGTTAGTTTCGACGTCAGAAATCGTCTTGACCATGTCTACATACCTAAAGGCTTCACATTTCTGGCACGTTATTGGCTGATTAGACATTTGCAGAAATTTGGGCGACACGGTTGTGTAGTGGTTAGCACTGTTGCCTCACAGCAAGAATGTTCGTTGTTTGAACCTCCTGGTCAGTTGGGGCCTTTCTGTGTGGAATTTGCATGTTCTCCCTGTGCCTGTGTGGGTATTCTTTGGGTAATCCAGCTTCCTTCCAAAGTCATGCATGTTAGGTTAATTGGTGATTTGAAATTGGCTCCACGTGTGAATGTATGTTTCACCTCTACACCCATGCCAGACTTATAACAGGTAGTAAAAAATATCAGAGTAAATGCAGCAAAATCAGAGCTGTCTATTTTATTTCACATTCCTTCTTAGCAAACCTGAACCTGTGTTACCCATGATGCAAATGGATTTCTGGTAGTTGGATTGGAGTTTCAGCTGTGTAATGCTAGTAGCAGCTAATATGGCCAAAGCCACTAGCCTCCAGCACTGAAAAGAAGCAGACTACAGGGGTCTGGTAAGCTCATTTCTTTATAACTCCACACTCAGAGATTTGTTCATTTTCAAACTACATAGTCCATTCAATACCAGCATCACTTGAGGCACTTTATCAGACTTTGTGGAGCCACAAAAGGCTTTATACAACTTTTTTAACATATGCAGTAGCAGTCACTAAGACCTGAAAAGAGACTTTGATATGTGTGAGTAGCTGTGTTCCCCTTTTAGTATTTTCTCAATGACTATCTAAATGCTGGCATATTACGGCATATTTTGTCAGTGCTCCTTGGAATAAGTTCTTTCAGATGCCAGTGGTGAAGTTATTTTTAACTGTGGCATAAAGCAGATTCATTAGGTGTACAGAATAAAAAAAAAAAAATAAAAGGTTCAATGCTCAGATTCCAAATTTAGATTATTTTTTGCATACAAAGTCATTTAGATGATCACTGTAGCTCAGGAAATCTTTGATGTAAATACACTGCTCCTATATATCTCTGAATATTAAGTGATCTAAAATGATCTGCATGCAGGTACACATAAGCCTATTTGCCAAAGGGCAAAAAGAGGAAGATCTGCAGGTGGGCTAAATAAAAGCCATATTATTGGCGACCAAAAAAAACAATCAAATTAAAGCAAATGACACCTTTTCAGAAAGCCAGCGAGGGGTCTGTCAGCCTGATGGAATCCTCATTTCTCTGGACCATTTGGCAGAGAGTTGCACCCCTCTTTTCCTCGTTCTGCCTTAATGGCCACGCTGACAGTGACATGATATTCCACATAAAAGGAGCCAAGAGAAGCGAGACCGGGTGCAAATCTTCCATTAAAGTGATCAGAAGTTGTGTTGCTTCAAGGCCTTGACAGGGTTGCCCATTATTGCCCTGTCTGTTTTCCCCAGTTTAGATTTTGCTAATGCTGACATTCTGTGTTTAAGTGCACTGAGCATTTTGCTGTGAGGTGTCCCTGATTTTGTGTATGAAAAAAAAAAAGTGCCGAGTCCAAACCATTGAGGCTGTAGCCACTACGCTACAAAAAATTTTGGAGGATATTTTTCCTCATAGCCACTGGTCACTAACTTTTTGATCACATTTATACCTCATGTCTTTGTGTTAATGATTTTATTGATTCTTTGCAAGAAGAAGGAAAGGAAGTTAAAGTGTTGTTTGGGCAGACAAATATTGCTAGTTGTATAGTTTTTGTGTGTGTGTTTTAATATTTAAGAAATTGTTACATGAGTGCATACTTTATGGCCGTACATACAGGTGACACTTGTTTGCAAAAACGAAAAAAAAAAAAAAAATGCTAGTTTGTGTGTATCGAAGTGTACTAGATGCTGTGTGAACACCCAACTCCTCCCCTCAGCCTCGTTCCGTCGGCACAACTTCAGCAGGCTAATTATAGCCGTCAATCACTGCTGTCTCCCCACAGTTTTTTGTTTTTTGTTTTTTTTTTTACCCAGCAGTCCCTTTGTGCCCTTGCCCACTGCCGCCCACGCTGCTTCCAGCCAGATTAGCTACAGCCAGGCGCAATGAGTTGAGCTGCATATGAGAGAGAGAGAGAGAGAGTGAAGAGAAGGGAGAGGATCCAAGGGCTGTTGATGGGTTGCTTTGATGGAGATAGTTGTCTAACATCCATTTGGAGCCCCGTTGAGCTCTTCCTTAATGATGTAAGGTACAGAATGCCTTAAATGTAAAGATACAGACCGACCCAGAAAAAGTTGTGGCAGTGAATGGATGCTCAGTTCCACCTGTTTTTGGCACCTTCTCTCATTAGCCTGTGTCAGTTTCATTTACGTCAAAATCATCTCTTCTTTGAAATTATATATAAACACGCTTGTCTAAGTTATGAAATCATTGTTTATTTTTTCCTTTGTTGTGCTGCTCAAATTAATTAATGGTTTGCTGTTATTCAAACAGCACAATAAAGTTAATCAACATTGATTAAATACTAGGCATTATTAATTAAACAAAGGCAACAGAAGTGGCTCATTATAGGTCTCTGTAGGTATACTTGCCTGCTGAGATCTCCTCCCTCTCACCCTACTGTATTCTTCTAGCTAGATGTTACATTTTCTACACCTGGAGGGCAGTGTTGTCTTTCCTTGTCTCAAGTCACAATTACTATTGCAGTGATATACAAGGATGTTGCTGGATTTAATTTTCCAATTACCATATTGGTTGCCTCTAACTGTTGGGGAGAGCAAAATAGTGAGTCTCCCCTTGACTTCAACAGCTTTTAGAATATGTGATGAGAAGGACTGTCTGACCCCACTGAGGTAAGATGAGATTTCTGGCAGAAGAAGGTAAAATACATGCATACATATATTCGGGGTGTCTATCCAGTATTTAGTGATTTCACATAGTACTCATGTGGCATAAAGCTTGCGACAGCCCCCACATATTTTATTTCAGATATGTATGTTTCTTTTTAAAGGGCCAAGAAAATAAATAAATAAATAAAAGAAAACAAAAACAAGGCAGATGCAGAAAAAAATAAAAAAAATTAGACCTCTAGAGGAAGCCAGAAAGTTTAAGATTTTGAAAGAAGGACTTTTCAAAAAGTTTAAAAAAAAGAAAATAAATTAGAAAAAAAGAAAAAAAGACAATTGCATTTGAATGTGTTTTCATGTGACTTGGGCAATGAATTACTTCACTCATAACTCGCCCTAGAGAGAGCAAGATGAAGGTCCAAGAACTGTCTCTCCATCTTTAATCACAGCAACAACCATTATGACTGCTGGAACAGAACTGATCTGAAAACAGCAGCTTGCTATCTGTACCCTGCAGTGGCTCCACTGTGGATACCATTACATGATAAACACCTTTCACTATCAGAACCCAGGCGCAGTGCAGCACTCAGAGTCCAAGAAAGTTGGACTCAGAAATAGCAACAGTAAACTTGTTAGACTGATTCTGTAACTAACTTAAATGGGATCATACATGGATCTAAGACCAAATTTATATTTAACACTCTAACTGCATTAAGCTCTTATTATACTCTTTTAAATTTACTCCAGCAACAAAAATAATGGGTGTCCACTTTTCTAATTGGAGAACCCTAATGAACAAATGATCATTTAGTGAGGGATCATCTAAAAGCACCTGGATTTTTGGCCTGAAATGTGCCGGACAATTTCAAAATGTGGTTTAGACCATGACCACGCATATCTCATAACTCCCTGAGAGAGGCCAGCTTTTAAGTGTGATTGGTTCTTTGCCCACCATGGAGACCATTTTATTACTCTCACTGGTCTAAATCTCAGCAGGCTTATGACCATGAGCAAATGAATAGAGGAAAATGTCAGTGATGCGCTGCTTACCTGCTGGGCAAAGAACTTCCACCATCAACAATTCAACAAGGCTCTGCTTGCACCTACTGTGAAATTAACTATGCATTCAATTTCTATTAGGAAAGAAAGTGATCCCAGCAGTTCATGTGCTTTGAGTGCAGGAAAGTTGAAAAGGTGTGCAAAGAAGCAAACTCTTCAATGGGAATGAAGTTTCTGTCAATGTAATATTCATTCTCTGCTTGATGAACACAATACTGTATATCCAACTCACCTGTCGGCTATTATCGGATCCATCAGTGAACACTTTTATCAGCTGGACTTTGCTTTACCTCCTTTGGCTAGCAGTAAGATTTTCAATCGTTTGCAGGCTTTTAAAGTATTTTATTTGCACATCTTAATGGGCTCTTGACATGTTGATGATCTCACCAGTTTGCAGACAATGACACGACTTAGAAAATATTTTCCACTGTGACTTTGCAGATGCATGGGTGCTAGGGGCGCCTGCAACCAAAGATCTTCATAGTAAAATTGTAGTTGACAGTTAAATCAATTAGCACTTTAACTCAAGTAACTAATTCAAACCATATGTATGATATGGTATGGGCGAGAAGGAAAGTTTCAAGTAACACTGTTGTCACTGTGCTACATTATAGAGAAATATAAAACCTTAATAATGAGCCATTAAAGGCAAATGTAAATTTTACAAGCACAACCGTTAAGCAGGTTGCATGTTAACGGCACTGTCAAAAGTGCTAATGATTATGAAGCTTATGTGTAAGTTCAATAAGGAAGATCTGCAGTCCCTCATCTGCCTTCATTCACAGCAGATGAGTGCTAATCTATTTTTTACATCACTTCCGCTTTTGCACACTGTGAAACTCAACTCTGTTGTCATTACTCTGTCCCAATCATTTTCTTGCCCGCCTTCTATGAGCCAATCATACTTTGCATAGTATATTTTTCTTATCAGCCTGTATAATCTATTAATAATTAATTAATAGACTTATACAGGGATGATTAGAAAACTGAGACCATTCTCCAAAAATGACAATGACAATGCAGGATGTAAAGATCATTTCTAAGTAAAACAACACTTTGTAAATTTCAGATGGACATTAAAGTTCTTTCTATAAGACTTAATACTAATTGAGCATTTGAAATATTAACTTTTAACATGGCTTTTAACACTGTTCTTTAGGATCTCATTGCATCAGAGTGGGTGGTAATGAAAGAGTTTATTTTTTTTTTTATAGTGCCAAAAAGTAATGCCCCTGTTGGGTTTGATCTCTTGAGCAGGCAGGTCCTGTCAGACTTGTGTGGCACTTTTATGGATCTGCTGGTTAATGAAGGAGCCAAGGTTGAGTCCCTAAAGGTAAAACAGTGGTTTTACCAAGATGAGCATAAAGACGTTTAGCCTGAGGCTGTGTACTGTTGCAAAAAGTGACATTTTTTAAAGGGTTTGTTCTTCAGCTTTTTTTTCCTTACATCTTTCTCTCTCTCAGTTTTCTGTCTTTGTCTTTGTGTTTTTTTGTGTCCCTCTTGCAGGCTCTAGTGAACACAAACAGCTTTTGTCAAGGGATTTGTGGATGTGTACGAATCAAGACTGAGACTTGGGAGCATTGGGCGTGCCTTTTGTTAATAGAATACGCATGGTTGGGTCTCCCTGGGGCTGTTAGTGATGAGGAGAATGAAAATGTTAATGTTTGTAGAGCTGTCGTGGGTTCTCAAAGACCTCTTATATTTACTTATGTATGTACCAAGTCCAAGAAGTGGAATACCTACAGTACATTTCAACGCACATTTAGTTGTTTTAACTGCAAAACTAAGTCAAGTTACCAATTTAAGTTGTACTGATAACGTGTAGGTTAAGATTAAGGTTAAAATTTATATACACACACACACACAAATATATATATATATATATATATATATATATATATATATATATACATCCCAAAGGTGCTCTATTGGATTGAGATCTGGTGACTGTGGAAGCCATTTGAGTACAGTGAACTCATTGTCATGTTCAAGAAACCAGTTTGAGATGATCTGAGCTTTGTTACATGGTGCGTTATCCTGCTGGAAGCAGTCATCAGAAGATGGGTACACTGTGGTCATAAAGGGATGGACATGATCAGCAACAATGCTCTGTAGATACTGTATGCTTTGGCATTTAAACAATGCTCAGTTGATATTAAGGGGCCCAGAGTGTGCCAAAAAAATATTATCCACACCATTACACCACCGACAGCAGGAACCTTTGATACAAGGCAGGATGGATCCATGTTTTCATGTTGTTTACACCAAATTCTGTCTCTACCATCTGAAAGTTGCAGCAGAAATCAAGACTCATCAGACCGGGAAACATTTTACCGATCTTCTTTTGAGCAACTTTGGTGAGCCTGTGTGAATTGTAGCTTCAGTTTCCTGTTCTTAGCTGAGAGGAGTGGCACCCGGTGTGGTCTTCTGCTGCTGTAGCCCATCTGCTTCAAGGTTCGATGTGCTGTGTGTATTCAGAGATGCTCTTCTGTGTGCCTTGGTTGTAATGAGTGATGGTGTTACTGTTGCCCTCCTATTAACTCAAAGGAGTCTGACCATTCTCTTCTGATCTCTGGCATCAACAAGGCATTTTCTCCCAGAGCGCTGCTGCTCATTTTCTTTTTTTTTTTTTTGGACCATTCTCTGTAAACCTTAGAGATGGTTGTCTGGCACACACTAGAGTTAGAAGTTGACTTTTTATTTACGGCCTTCTGAACGTCATCAAAAGAGGACCTGGCAGATATTCAAGCAACGTTGAGTTCCTCAGTGTTTAGTGCTTGCTGTAAATCAACATGTCACATCAGGAAGATATTATAACTGTTGACCACTATTGTTGGGCAGTGTGGTAAACAGAGTGGCCACTGTTTAATGGTCATGTCAGGCTGAGAAAAACCACAAATCAGCACAGGGCTGACACTGGTAGTTGCTGTTTTGAGTACAGATACAGACAAGGGAAATGACTGTGATGTGATTTCAGAAGGAAACAAGGGTCCATAGTATATATTATTCCAAAGGCAGAAGCTAACCACTAGATATCTCTGTACTTTCCTGACTGGAACAAACAGATAAAGTAGCAGTCTACTTTAAGGATGTACTCTGAGGTTAGCCTTGTATATCCCTTCCAGAATCCATTATATGAATCATCTTTTCCAATACAATAATCACAGAATCAACCAAACATGCATTTGGAAAAACACTATCTTCTCACTTATACCCATCTGATACCTTTCTCATACTTCTGTTTTTCCATTTATGCATGCTTACGAAAGATTTAATTTATACACAGTAGAAAAGAAGAGTCGTGTGGTTTCTCTAACTCTGTCTTTCCTGCAGCAAGTGTCAGAGGCAGTTCATATTGGTGCGGCAGAATTGGGATAAAGTATTTCAGCAAATATCCATCCTGACAGTCCATAGATCAGAGAGGGAGGGAGCACTTCAATGCGTGTTCACCAGAGTGAGCGGCAGTGTCACAAAGGACGTTTTCCATGCTCTCTCCTCTTTTCACCTCAATTTATTATTGTTGGACAGGTTTTTCTATCAGTAAGTGTCCTGAAATGGAACAATGTAGGTTTTCTAAGCATTCCTTAAAACTGCATTCTTTTTTTCCAAAAGCTGCTAATTAATTTAACTAATTAAGAGTATATTAATTAAATAATCAATGTTTTACATATGAAACCACAGAGAAATTTCTTTCCTGTCCTTTATGAGAACAGGGTCATGATTTATGCAAAATGGCTGAGCTAATGCTCACTTTATCTAAAGCTGAATTAACCTGAATTGAAATAACCTATTAGCTATAAACAGCAATGTTGACAATTTTGTTGCTCTTTTTATCCTTTATTTACAAATCGGGACAGGACATGGAAATGCAATACATACAGAAAAGAACACAAATTGGTAAAAATATTAGGACAAGGGGACATTAGGATGTAATTGCATGTGGTGAGTGCTGCATGAGAGGAAGTGCTGCGTGGGTGTGTTGCTTTTTAGCGCCTTAAACACCTTGGCAGTGTCATCTCTGAGTACCTATAGGTGGAGTGGATCAATCTCCAGGCCCTCCAAATACCAAAGTACCCCCAGTAGTCAGACACTATATCCTATCCCACTATAAGTTTTTCCCGATGGTAGGTGAGCACTTTGAATGGCAACTCTGCTGTCATTAGTGTGAGCGTGTACATGAACAGATGACTGACAAACTCGCTTCAAAGCACTTTACTGAGCTGAGGTTAAAAGTGCAGATCATTAAAAAAAAAAAAAAAAAAAAAATAAAATAA
>VUQI01036773.1:13079-29007 GCA_015106735.1 Paratilapia polleni
TGTTGTGGGGGGGGTTTTTTTTTTTTTGTGTTTTTTTTTTTTTTTTTTGTTTTTTTTTTTTTTTTTTTTTTTTTTTTTTTTTACCCTGTTTTTTTTTTTTTTTTTTTTTTTTTTTTTTTTGTTTTTTGTTTTTTTTTTTTTTTTTTTTTTTTACCCATTTTCAGTCCTGTCCTTGTATTTAACCATTTTCAGAGGAATGTTTTTGGTTTTTTTTGTTTGTTTGCCACCTATTTGGCATTTTCCTAGCAACATATAAATAAATGAGGGGTGACTCAAGACTTTTGCATATTCTTTATGGTAAAGTCTGGGGAGAAGAATACTGATGTCTCACTTTCTAACCCTGATCTACAACTTGAATATCATGAGGTACTGCTGGCTCTCTGAAATATGTGTATAAAGTTAGTCTTCACTCAGTTATTTCAAACACAAATAAAATATGTTCTCACTTAAACCAGAATTATAAAAACTCGGATACCTTAACGGCTCCTTAAAGTAACCTGAGATACTATGTCTCTTCAAATAAACAATACAGTTCAGTTAACTAACAAAAGGGCTACAAGCATTTAAATTTGATTGCACGTTTAAATGTAGCTTAGTGTGTCTTTAATCAGAACTTCGGATTTACAAAACACAAAGTTTTTCAAAGTAATATATTGATTCACTACAAACAGCTATAAACAGAGAGGCTGTGGGGAAAGATGGGCACAAACAAACAGTCCAGAGAGATGAAGAGAGAGTGAGAGACAGAAAGAGAGAAAAAGTGTGCAGAGAATGCAGAGGCCACGTTAGTGCCGCTGCTGCTGCAGCAAAACCCCAAACAGACAAGAAAAAGACTCTATTGTTCCAGCGATGGCCGCAGAGCACTGACCGTTGTTCATCAGCCAAGAGCAGCCAGTGTGTTTCATCTGTTTTGACTGCTTTGATTTGCCTCTACTGTGATGCTAGTGTCATGAGGAACAGTGCGTTTTTGTGAATCTTATTTTTGTTTTATTTTTTTTGTTTTATTTTATTTTTTGTTATCTGACAAGTTGAGTTGATGAGGGAAATGGTGAGATAGCAGAAAAAAATGAAGAAAATAACTTTGGACAACAGGTAGTGTTGTGTTCAACAATCTGATTCCCCATTTGAACTCTTCAAATTAAGTGAATTTTTCTCTTGATTTTTAGGTTTCCTGTTCACAAATCCAGCTCGGATGATGGATCAGGAGGTAAGTCGAAGTTTTTGTAATGCATTTTATTTTTTAATCTATATTAGATTATTGTGACTTTTTGCACATATTTCAGGCAGTCTTTTGCATTTAATCTTCTATAAGAGCCACTAAGATTTGTTTAGTCCAGTATATGGAAGGCCAGAGGGAATCCTTTTGGATACTAAAAGTTACATTTGTGTTTCCATTTTGAGAAGCTCTTCACCATAATACTTAGTGTTTAACTGTAATGACAATAATTGTGGTGATTGTGCTTTGAATTTGGTGATTTTCTTTTCTCCTGTACTAAAACTGGTTTGTATTTATAGGAAAATGGGATGGAAAGCGAAAGAGCAAGTCTTTTTGGCAGAGTTTCAGAAAGTCCCAGAAAGGAGTGATTCGTCAGATTTCAAAAGGTATGTTAAATAAATACAAAAAAACAGAATCAGAATTTTTCTTAAATCACAATAAATCCTATGAGTTATGTTTCCCTAATGTCAGTTGTCTTTGCTACTTTTTGCAGGTGACGATGTTGGTTTTGTGGCCAGTGAAGTTACCATGAGTGATGAGGAGCGAATTCAGCTGATGATGATGGTGAAGGAAAACATGATCTCTATTGAGGAAGCCCTGGCACGGGTATGATGACACATATCCCAAAAGAAACATTATTACATTATCCAACTGCTCTATTACTTTAACCTTTGAAAAAGCATTTTTGTGATATTTCTTCAAATATTTATTTTGAATAAACTAAAAGAAGGTCTGATCAAATTGTAGGAAATTCTGTATGCAAGTCAGACTGCATTACAAAAAAATTGCCTGATAAAATCAGCAGCATTTTGATCTTTCTTATGTAGGCATGTGGTCAAAGTACGGTTTAATCTGCACAGTGAACATCATGCAATTTTTGTAATTCATTATAAAACATTACATTTTCCAGAATTGAAACCACATCAGCTGGTTGGTTGCACATAATGGACTCTAGATCTACATCATTAACTAACAGACTCATTCTTTTTTGCAGCTGAAGGAGTTTGAGATGCAAAACAGACAGACATGCAAGGCTGACCTCACAGAGTGGACCGATCCCTCCAGTACCACAAATGAGTCGTTCAGCTGCAATGTAAGTCTCTAAGGGCATCTCAGTTGCTTTTTAATGCTGAATCACTACTTCAGACAGAGTGTTGTGCATGAGGTCCTCTGATTTACCCGTGCCAAGGCTGCTGAGCTGTTGACAGTGCCGCTCTCTTTCGCTCTGTCCCTGTCCCGGCAATGAACCAGGGCCCCTCTAAAGCCCTGCAGCTCAGGGCCCTTTCCCAACTGCAGGGCACTGGGCAGACTTCTATTCATTGCTGTCAAAGCGCTAACCCCCTATTGTGCTGTGGCGAGCGGGTGGATTCAGAACAGGGTTCTGTTATGCAGGCCGCAGCTCTTTTATGCATGGGTGGGGTGATTAGGGGGCTCAGGTTCAGGGCACATTTTTTCAGATTAGGCTGGATGGCCTGACTGTTTCTCTTTGCTGTATGTATCTGTCTCACTTTCTCTTTTTTTTGTATTTATGTGACCTGTGTTAATTTCTTCTAACACTGAAATTTTGCTGTGTATTTCAAGCTGTTTTCATTTTGTCTCTTGAAGTCTATTCTGGGATGCCGCCCATGTTTTAGTCAGCAGATAAATGCTCAACATGTATGAGCTGAGTCTTCAAATATACCAATGACATTTTCAAATAAAGGCTGAGGTGATTTCCAAATAGCTAGGTATTTATTTTTCAGTATATAGAAAGCCTTTTCTAGTCTATTGTGAATCAGTGTGTATGTGTTAGCTCTTTACACAGGCCACAGTGTCATCACTGTGGTTTCCACCCACATATTTATATTAAGCTACAAGCTTCTGCAAAGCATCCACAGCAGGTACACCGTGAGTTACTGGAAATGGGGGTAATTAAGATGCTTTACATTTTTAAGTTTGCATACTACAGTATACAGCGAGCAGAAGCGTTAAATAATATCTTCTTTCATAGTGAAAATATTAGGCCTCAGAGCCACAGTGTTTTTCACATCACAGACCTTTTCTATTAATATAATTCTTACTGTTCTATCCCATCAGCCCTGTGACCTGTCAGACAATGAACAAGAGGAATCTGTGACATTCAGGAGGCTCCACAAACTGGTCAACTCAACCCGGAAAGTGAAGAAGAAGCTGATCAGAATTGATGAGTCTAAGAGGCCTGGAGCAGAGGGTACTAAAACTACTGTCAGATAATATCCAACATAGTGGATGTGGCAGCGATCAGTTTTACATGATAAACAGCGTGAGAAGTTTTAGCACAGATGAAATTCATGAGTGTTTTGGCTCATGCAGTTAAAACCAGCAAAGGTGTCTATAATTAGAACACACTGTGTATTAAGAGGAAGCAGTGCACTGCACCACAATGCTGAATGTGACGCAGAGTCGAGAGAATTTATCAGCATTATTTAATGACTGTTTGACTACTGGGCTGTAATGATAATATTTGCAGCATATTTTCATTAGATGCAGAATCTGTGAGTGTCTGCTTTGAATAACACTCAAAACCCACAATTTTTCAGCGTGAATACAATTTGGCAATTTTCCAAATATAAAAGTATCCAATACAGTGTTATCAGCAGGTTGGAAAGCCCTCTGAAGCAGCAGGTAAACACAGAGATGCTGCAACAGTCTTCTTCCCATAGTAAAGACCATGGGTGACTCAGATGTTATAACTAATATCAAATAATTAATAAATGTAGCTACAAAAATATTTGATGATTTTATTACATTTTATTGCATGTTAATCTCCTCCGTTCTCTTTTTACCCACCAGAGAGCCTGAATGTAGATGACTTTCCCTGTGGAGATGCCAGCATCTCTATGTATTCAGGAGTGCAAAGGAAACCTTTAGTCTGTCCCGTGGACTCCCTGGCTTCAGCCCTACAGGAACAGCTCACCTGTAACAGAGACTCAGACAGCCTGACCACCTCGCCCTCATCCAGCAGTGTGGACACCTGCAGCAGCCAAAAGATCTTCCAGACCTTGAGCAAGTCTAGTGGGAGCCCTGTTCCCCAGGAGACCAATGTAGCAGGGGAGGTGAGGGAGCCAGGTGAAGGCTCATCCTTTTCTGAAACGGAGGGTTGCAGTGAAGAACCCAAAATTGCACACTCAGTGACCGATGGGGAGCTCCGTCACCGGGTCCTCAACCCACTCAGTCACCATGGGGTGAGTACAGAGGCACATTTTGAATAAGGACTTTAGTTCAGCTAGTTGTTTATTAATAAGTCTTTTCACTTCCATTGTTAGTGAGTTTGTACCATTGGTACCATCATTTAACCCTGTCAATAGGGCAACAACAAACTGCTCATTTAAATTGGCCTTTTACTTTGAAACAGAGTCTGGCTAGCTAATAGACACAGCCACATAAAGTTCTCGATGCATAAAAATGTCTCCATTATCAGACAGGCACTGATTGTACATAATATGCTCTCTTGTTCTTAACTTGTTGTTGTCTTTTATTTGCACAACGGCCCTGCAGAAATCCTGCAACAGTTCCAAACTAAACTGATGCCTATCAGCACTGTATGCACTGATTCTGCACCTGCACTGATGCCAGTTAAATGTAAACTTAGTTCAAGCCAATTTTAGGTTCAACAATATGTGACTTCAGGGACAGACTTTATGTAAACTTTGTATAATATTGTCTTCCTAATTGTTAATTGCTTAAAAGCATAAATGATGGACAAAACTGGTACCTGCAACAGATGTGGGTCCTGCAGTAGACTCTCAAACCATGCTCTAAAATCTCACCAGGTTTCTTGTTTTGTTTTGTTTTTTTCACAGAGAGCTTCTAGCTTTGGCGGATTTGACCTGACCAACCGCTCAGTGAACGCAGTGAACTCTGACAATGATAATACTGTACGTGGCTACTATTCGACCTGAATGCCATCAAAATACTTTTTCAACCTTGTTTACTTGTTCACCTGTTTTTCTGCTTCTTTGTTTTTGTAAATTAGAGCAAAGTTGGAGAGGGGGAGGTGAAAGATGGCCTTAAGTCTCCACCAACATCTCGTATCTCTCTGGGCAAAAAAGTCAAGTCTGTGAGAGAGACGATGAGAAAACACATTTCCAAGAGATACCACTCTTCACTCTGTGAACAGGTATGTTTTAGAGGTATTTATCTGTGTTACAATTGTAGATTGTGAATTGAAGTGTTGTGGTGAGGATTGTGAAGCCTGTTTAATCATTTTTTTCCCTTATGCATTCTAGTCAAGCCCAGACAGCTCATCCAGCTGCCCTCACTCGCCTCAGATAGACTCGGACTCTCTGGAGAAACCCAAACTGAAGCCAGGAGGGTCTGTGGAAAGCCTGAGGAGTTCGCTCAGCGGACAGAGTTCCATGAGTATGTCTGTGTGTCGGTGTATGTTCAAATAACTCTCAGTATTTGTTTAAATTTGGAACACCAGATGTGTGGTGTTTATTGTGCAAATCTCAAAGGGCTTATTGCCTTTGAGGTAGTCTAAACGTTCTGGTCTCACTATATTCATCTGCGTGAAAAAAAAACAAAAAAAAAAAACGTAACTCCTGTCAAGTTAAGAAGCGCATTCAAAATATTTGTCAGATACTAACAGACCCATGATGGCTTATGGTCTTGAAGTGACTTATTCTTCTTTGGGAATTTGTGTAGGCGGTCAAACGGTGGGCACCACTGACTCCTCCAACAGCAACAGAGAGAGTGTGAAGTCTGAGGACGGAGAGGAAGATGAGCTGCCTTACCACGGACCCTTCTGTGGACGTGCTCTGGTTCACACAGACTTCACGCCAAGTCCCTATGACACTGACTCCCTAAAGCTGAAGGTACACCATTTTATATTACACAATACTTAGAGATGAGCTTCTATTTAAAAACAAAAAATCTCAAGCTTTGCTGATCTCATTTCCCAGAGCGGAGACCTCATCGATATCATTAGTAAGCCTCCGATGGGTACGTGGATGGGCATGCTCAACGGTAAAGTCGGCACCTTCAAGTTCATTTATGTGGATGTTCTGAATGAAGAGGAGGTGAAGCCCAAGAAAACACGCAGGAGGAAAAAGGCCCGGCAACCCAAACCCACCTCTGTGGAGGAGCTGCTTGATCGCATCAACCTCAAAGTAAACAAAGGCTTGCTTACATTTGTAAACAAAATCACTTAATGTTCAGAAGACTCAAATATGTGAGTCTTAGATAAAATACCGGCATGGAATAGTTTGACATTTTGGGGTAAATACAGTTGTTCACTCTCTTTTTGAGAGTTGGATAACAGCAGCCAGCCGTCATATCTGCACAAAGACCATTAATATTCCTCCCACCAAATCTGATGCTCCATAATTAGCTCTCCTTTTAACCTCATTAGTGACATGCTATATGTTTGTTAAATCCTTAAGAAAAACAAAGTGTAACACAAAATACACACAAAATGAGATTTAACATGTTAGTGAGCTTTACCTTTACCTCAGCTAGATGTTTTCGCCTGCTTTCCATCTTTATACTAAGATAGCTGTAACCTCATCTTACTCACAGTAAGTAGCCAATGAGCATTATCTAAAATGTCAAACATACAGATGTTATCTGTATGTATGTATGTATCTGCTTAAATATGGAATTTTACATTTTTCATTTTCAGCTGAGTTGGGAATCTTCAGACATATTTTCACACATTTTTATCAACAAGTTAAACTACCTTTCAGATTTTTTTATTTTTTTTTTGCAAGGTGTGCATGCTCAAATGGATTTTTATTGATCTGTTTGTGCATCTTTCATCCTCACCTCTCCACAGGAGCATCTTCCCACCTTCCTTTTTAACGGTTATGAGGATCTGGACACGTTTAAGTTGCTAGAGGAGGAGGACCTGGATGAACTGAACATCACAGACCCTCAGCACAGAGCCGTGCTGCTGACTGCTGTGGAGCTGCTGCAAGAGTATGATGGTGGGTCAGGCAAACAACAGAAAGTCTCACTTTAACATAGAAAAACAGCCACATTTCAGATTTGAATATTTGAGGGTTTACATTTATGGATTAATGCCTACATACTGTATGTGTCTGTAATAGTAAAGTTTGGTTTCATCGTGTCAGTGCTATGAGTGCACAGATGTTTGTCACATATTTTGAGACACCATTTATAATCTGTAGACCAATTTTTTATTGGTGCACCGCAAGTTTTACAATAATTTAAATATTCATTTTCAAGAATGAATGAGCATATCCTGGATAAACCTGTTTCCAAACTATTAATTAACTGGATCCATTATTTAATTCAGTATGACCTGAAAGTAGCCATTGAGCCCAGAACCTCACCATCATCATCAAAGTGTTTACTGTGGCCACAGACTAAGGGAGGCCATGAGAGCCATTTTTCCAAGTCTTTTCCAAGCTGAGTAGTTGCCCCCTGCTGGCCATTAGAAAGAATGCAGGTGTAAGGCACTTCACTTTTCAGACCCGGAAGCTACATCCATCTTTTATACTGTCTATGGGTTTCGCCACAGTTTTCTTTTTGAGATCAGAAGATGTGACTCTCATGCCCTTGGTGGTGGTGTTGTGCATTGCAGGAAGCAGCGACCCTGAGCGAAGTGGTCAGTCTGAGAGCTCGCAGGAGAAGCTGCTGCTGGACAGGCATGGCCTCTTGGGAGACTCCCCGCGAGACTCGGGCTGCTACGAGAGCAACGAGAACCTGGAGAACGGTAATGACAGCCTGACCCGCCTGTGAACACTGCTTCTTCAGCCCTCCTCTGCCTCATCCTTCTCTAGAAAGACTCTCCAGCTCAAGCATTCCAAGCCACCAAATTCAGTTTTCATGCTCTTCTGAAAAGACTCTGCTGTCGTCACATTTACTTCTGGTGCTTTTTTTTTTTTTCCTCCTCAAGCATCGTCATGCTTTCTTCTGTTTCTGCATCACTGAATCAAGCTGTTTTGCAGTCACCCTTGTCTGTTCAATGCTTTTGAAAGTGGGCATCACTTGCCTTTTCAACATAATACAGAGAAGAGATAACACAGGACTAGAAAGTTAACTTACTTGATGTCAAACTGAGCAGTAACATTTTTCACCCTCTCGAAGAATCTGCATGCGGAGCAGCTTGTGGGTCTACAAATAGATCTGCAGTTGTGACTTGTGTGGTGGTTTTTGCGTTTGCTGAAAATGGTGACTGTTGAACAGATGTGTGAGAGTGTTTAAACAAGCTTTAGGTTTACTTATATTAAAAAAAAAAAAACTTTCTCAGTAATGGCAGTACATGTTTGCTGTAAGTGCTTGCTTTTTTCATAGCTGTATCATGCCTACTGTGGTTTTCTCTTTTGGCTTAAGTCTACAAACTGTAAAAATGCAAAGTTGTGCTTTCTGAATGTCAAAAGGCCACGTGGTTGGAGTACGATGTCAGATCAGCCACACCTGTACAGTGTATTTCTCTTAAGATTCTGCTGTTTGTGTGTATATTTTTTTAGTCCAGTGAAACATGATGTTGCACAATATTTTATCATGTGCCTGAAACTGCATAATGCAGCAGAACTAAAATATTTACTTAACAGTGTAAGTGTTAAAATAAGGCATTTTGTATAATTGTAAATGCTCTAAAATGCAGAGGGCATAGGGCTACCTTAAAATGTTTAACCCACTTCTGATTGAAGTGAGGCAGGTTTAGGGTCTGGAGTCCTAGCATTCTGTGAAGTGTGCTTCTGTCGTGGTTGAGTGTGAGGAATAAATCGCTCCATGCTTTACCACACTTGACTGCTTGCTTCTTTTCTTTTACCCATCGTTCATTTTAGCACACATTCAGCTGCTTGTTTTGACTTTGTGTTTCTCTTCGGCATCCTTTCAAAGCAGCCACTTTCCAACACTGACTGCTCCGCTGTTGTTCTGTTTAAGTCAGATACATGTCACAACTGACTGGCACCTGCATGATCTGCACACACTTCACTTGTTTATTTCAGGAAGGAACAAAAAGGCAGCTTCAGCCATCAGCAGGTCTTCATCTGGTTTTGAGTCCAGCCACCTCCCGTCCCCAGAGTACCCTGTCCTCCCCCTCCCCCTGCCCCTCACCTTCACCCAGTCCAGTGAGTCTTCACCCCAACTCACATGCCTTCCCCGTGTTCTTCCTAAACCCCCGAGGAGCAGTTTATGCTCAACAGAAGGTCATATTCCAAGCAGAGCCATCGCTAGAAGCCACAGCTGCATGGAGCTAAGAAGAAATGCAGCACAGAGTCTGCTACGCCGCTGCTTCTCCCTGACAACTCTCCACAAAGAGCAGAAGAGAAAACACCTCAGCCCTAAAGACTGGAATCTGAACAAGGAGAGCAGACAAAAAACATTTACAGTCATGTCTCCATCCTCCCAATCTTCATGTAGGACATCACGCAATCCCGTGTGTACCACTTCAAACGTAGACGAAGGCAATGCAACACAGGTGGAGCCGCCACCCACAGCTCCACCTGAAAGGTCCAGTGATCATATAGCTAGACCTTCCTTACTAAACCCACATCAGGAGCTCTTACTGACAGAAACTCCCTGCAGGAACAACTACACTGATCACATCTTTTCCAAGGAAAAGAAGGGTCCTTCAATTTCAGCCGCTTCTGAAGCCCGTCGGCTAAAAATGAAAAGAACTACGAAGACATCCATTAGCTCTGTAAAACCGGGGGCAGAGTCCTGATCTGGCAATGCAGCCAGTTTCTAACAAGGTAGCATCTTCAGTAAGGTGTCACTTTATAGCTGTTAATTGCTGCTGTTCATGATGTTTGAAATAAGGTTTCTGAAAATGTAACCATGGGTTTTCAAAGACTTACAAAAATGCTGTAGTGTTAACTTTTCGCCTCAAGTGGAAACTTGGAAGGGCTGGGTTTCATGTATGACCTGTCTGCTGACCCCCTCAGTCACAGTTTCAGTGCTCTCCATTCAGCTGAATCCAGCCTGTGTCTCTGCAGTGGACCTGATCACTGTCCAACAGTTACACAAGCAGCAGTGCTGGCACCGAGTGGTCATTTTATCAAAACAAAGCCTTCATGAATAATTTACTCATTGTTGGGTTTACTTGTAATGAAACATTTTCAAACTGTTAATGTGAAGTTAACTGAGTTTTTTGTATGTATATAAATATAGATTCTCCATTAGTGAGAATGAGCATATTCAGACAATATTGCTATAGATGGAAAAGCACAGGTGCAAATAAAAAGAGCAATAACCTGGTTCATTTTCAGGGTTCTGATTTTACACACGACTCACTGTCACACTGTGGTGTTGGTGGACCAGAGACGTCTTTAATGTTCTTAGGAACAACTCAATCAAAACATCTGCTGTGAAAAGAACCTATAATAATTAACAGGCAACCAGCTTTTATGATAATGAAATGAATGTTTCCAGACAGCAAAAGAACATATTGTGTCTCCTGAAGTAGTGATACAGAAAATATCCTTATGTATCCGATGCAGTGAAAAGTCAGAGGCATAATTTGAACATTTTGGAAAATCTGTATTATGTAAAGAGTTGACAGAAAATTGCATTCCACCTAGCAATCATTAGCATTACACATAAAAAGGACATTTTAAAAATAACAGTAGTTTCACACAATTAAAAATTTATTACAGTAATTTAAATATTTTCCTGTTCATTAATTTAATTAATAAAGTTTCTTGTATATATACAAAATGTAGAAATGCTAATATGGCTGTTCACTGTTCTGGACTCACATCAGTAAATGTTTATTGCTGTTGTTTTTTTTCTCTTTTTAATAAAGTTAATCTGTTTTTACAGTCTGTACTCTGAGCTGTATATAATATGACATTCCAAATTAAAACTTAAACAGTTACATTTTTAAATAATTGTTTCCCATTAATCATGTTTCTTCTATTGACTGTTTTAAATGTAAAATCTACTATAAATTCTCACCATAGTGCATTTTACTTTTCTCTCTGTGCTTAGCATCTCCTTGCAGCTGTGTCCTTTTATTAAAAGGTAGTTACCTATGTGTTAGTGGCCCTGAGTGGCAGCAGGATTTAGAATTTGTTCACAGTTTAGCCTGTAGAGGCATTTCGTAAAGGCACTGTCTGACCAGCCCCAGTGTATCCACGGCAGTACCCCAGGCGAGGGTGACTCCCCAGCCCCCGTGGCCGTAGTTGTGGACCACAGGCACCCGGCGGCCCTGCAGCTGCACCAGCTCCCTCTCCACCCTCGGGTTCCTCCTGCTGGGCCTCAGACTGACCCACTTGCTAAGAATTTTGGCTTTGCTGAGTGACGGCTCCAACCTGCAGCAGCGCTCCAGGATGCCTTTAGTGTCTCCGTCATCCACCTGTAGCCGCCAGTCGCCCTCCTGCCTCGTCCCGCCTATAGTGACGCTGTGTATGCCGGGGTAGATGTATGTTTTCCCATCTCCATCTCTAATGAAGTGCTGCACCCAGGGGGCCTCCACTTTGAGCACCTGGCCTCTGACTGGGTACACTTTTGTGTCTCCCACCAATGTTTTG
This sequence comes from Paratilapia polleni, assembly GCA_015106735.1. Classification (NCBI taxonomy): domain Eukaryota; kingdom Metazoa; phylum Chordata; class Actinopteri; order Cichliformes; family Cichlidae; genus Paratilapia; species Paratilapia polleni. Next base: position 24,762 of record VUQI01036773.1, read on the forward strand.
GAGCCCAGACCGGAGCAGTTAACAATTATATCAAAGCTGTTACTTAATTCTTGGAGACTGTTGACTTTCCTCTGTTCCACTTGGCCTCCAGCTTTTCTGAACCTTTAGAAAGCCGGTATGAGAAGAGTTTATGATGTCAACAAATTTAATTTAAAGAACTTTAAGTATTTACACTTCTTTTGTAAGTAAAAGCTTTGTAGAATAGTTATAGTGGTCTGACATGACAAAAGGAGTTTAATATAGAGGACGAACCTCTTCTCGAGCCACGGCAGGTAGCTGGAGCATTCACATTTTAAGGTAGTGAATGCCTGACCAAACTTGTGATTTGGGAAGCGTTTCAGTTCATCGTCAGTCATGGGTCGAAAGCCAATCACAAAATCTGACCAGAAAGGTTTCCTAACTGCTGGAACCTCTTTAAAAATTTGCCAGCTGGAAGAAAATTGAAGAGAAATCAGTGAACGTGATCTGGCTGAGCATTCAACTTTTATAGCACCATACAAGTATCAATTGTTACCCAGAGCTCAGCATTACTCCAGCATCTGGTGCGTGCTGAGATTGAGCAATGGCCAGCAGGTGATCAAAGCTGTCTTTGAACCAGCGTCTTTGTCTTTCCAAGGGAATATCTGAGGTATTCAGTAAAAGTTGCAATACACTTACTGCAAACATGCAAAACAAATGTGCACTGTATATTTCTTTAAATGGAGAGAGTGTATCTTTATATGCATTGCAAATATTTCCTCATAAAATATTTACCTTAGTATTTTGCCTAATGTGGTGCAGCTGTAATGTAAATGTCTGAGGGAAATATTTTTTTCATACCTGGAAACTGCCCAGCAAACAAAATCCCAGCAGCTCCATCACTGGTTGTGTCTGGGCTGAACTTCTCAGCCAGCAAAGTAACGGAGCAGAAAGGAAGAGCCTCAGCAATGCACACAGCAGTGGAGAATCCAATCACACCTGCTCCCACCACCACAACCCTGACAGTTTTCATCGTGGACAGCTCTGCATCTCAAGCTGGAAGAGTGAGAATTTCCACAAATTTTGACAGTCTTAAGTTTAGTTATGACGGTCTCTTAAAAGTTAATCCACCACTGGCAGCTATAAAGCAACATCTTAACTAACTGCTTAGTCCAAGGATCAATGGCACAAAGCTCTATTTTAGTCCACACTCTGTGTTTGTAAGTGTACATTACATAGCAGTCATAAAAATCAGGTCACACACAGCGAGTAAACGACACAAAACCTTTTACACTACATGAACAAAAATACACTATCTCCTATCTCAAGGTCTATAAATCAAATCTAAAGGTCTTATCAGCAAGATTGACATCACGTATAAAACATAATAGTCCTGATTATGCTGCTTGCCCTTTATTATTATACACCAGAACAAAGCACAGGCAGGGTTTCCGACACTAAACCCTGAGACTTTTGCCCCTGAAGACCCGAAACAACTTCACAAGATGTGGCCCATAAACCCAAGATTTATTCAGCCTGCATTTCCTGCAGTGACTTTGCTGTTATGTTCCCTTTGGAGACTTCCAAAGCTCATGGTGATTCAATCCTCCAATGCCGTTTTCCAACTAAAGAAGAAACCAGCTTGGCCCTCCTGCTAATCTCTCTTTCTAACAGGCTCTTGATTAGAAGAGATAGTGGTGTCAAGGGACACGGACCAAAGCACCTGACAATGAGCACCCAAATAATGACCTACATATACAATATACAATACTTTAATTACTGCTTTATAACATGAGAGATATGTGTATGTGTGCATTTTTAGGGGTCTGTGCCTCGTCCAAATTCACCATTAAAAGTACTGTTTGCAGGTCTGCCCTTTGCTCAGACAATCTAAGGAGCAGGACCAGTGGGTGGAACAGGTGAGGCTAGGGATGAAGACAAAGGTCTCAGCAATCAGGAGATATTCACGGAAATGTCTAGCAGGTGCTTTGTTTGCCCCAGGAAAGTTTGGAGGGGACTGGGGTGAAAAGTAGAGGGTTACACACACACAAATGCACCAGCCAAACTCCAGTTATTAGGATCGCCTTAGTAACTTCTTCTTCACAATGCATAAATGTGTACTTTTGTCTAACACACTGTGCCAATGCATCATATTTAATAAATTAATCATCTGTATTTCTCTTTTAAAATATCACCCTAAAATAATTTAATATTGCCTTTAGCTGTAAGTTCTAATAGTAGTAATAGCAGGAGTACAATAGTCCACTCCCTGCTGCTTTATTGAGTCTCAAAGTAATTTAAAAATGAAAAAACTAAGTACAAATACCTCAAATACTGTAGTAGAATATGAAGAGCACAAAGCCCAGTTGTCTGCATCAAAGCTGATATCTTGTTGTAAAATATATTCTGACTATTTTTATTACGCATTTCAAAATAAACCTATTTGTTTCTTTTTTTAAATTTCTTTTCATTAGAACAAAGTGCAGCCTATATGGAATTAAAATCTAGGCTAAATACAGGTTGTTTGGCTCACTTTTACAAAGTGCTGGTGCCGTGCCAAACAGTGATTGCCAGTAGTCAAACTGCTGTAAATGAGTTGTTGACTTATAATCTATCAAACATATCTCTCGTGGATGATTTCTAGTCATTTTGAGCCAGAAAGAAAATTTCTGTCACAAAGTAGAAGCTGCAATCAGTTTTTGGCAAAGTGACTTTTATATATCCGTTATTTATCCAGCTAAAAAGCCTCATTGAGGTTAAAAATGCCTTTTTTCAAGAGATCTGTGGCCAAGAGGGCAGCAGAAATTGCAACAAATAACAGTTCTATAAAGAAATTTTAAGTGGCCAAAAAAAGGTCTGGACTGATAATAATGTAGAACACAGAGTGGGTACAATAATGCAGAGTCATAAGGATACTTGCAAAACAGGTAATGTCTTTATTTTATATATAACCCCTCCGTAAATCCTGTTGACTACAGCCTACTCACCAACATACACAAAGATTATTAGCCAGCCTATCTTACACAAAATAACAAAACTAGGTGTGGAAACAAAATCATTTAATAAAAATACAAATATAATGATACTAAAATAACAAAAAAAAAACTTAAATTAGGTAACTAAACTCAAAGGGCCAATGTCCTTTCACCTTTTTCAATTTATTTCTTAAATAAGTCTAGTATTGTGGGTGGATATTAAATATGTCTTTCAATTTGTTTGGCTACATAAGCCTACAAGTGGCAGGTGCAGGCGTACTTGTTGGCAACTCCTGGCATAATGGCTACCAAAGTCGGGTGCAGACAGATACCCCATTAAAAAACACTACCATTAAAACTAGTAAAAAAAATAAGCAAACACAGGCAATAAAAATGGTTTAAAAAAACACGGGTTTTTAACAACTGCGGCTGACGGTGTGTTGTAACATACTGAAAATGTCTGTTCAGATATATAAGGATTATATACACCGAAAGACCGAAATGCACAAACTTATTCACCCACCTATAATAAAACTGTCTCCTTCTTCCCCCGCACAGAAAACTGTCACCAGAAAATTTCTCAATAGAAGATGAAGTGCCGTCCCCTACAGGGTTTCTCTACAATTTCTCGGGGCTGTTGCGAGATCTCGCAAAAGTTTTTAATGCAAGTCCATGCACTTCCGGATCAGTCAGGAGCTCTTGAAAACAGCCGCAGTGATGGAGGACACACAGCCATGGGACAGATTCATAGATTTTTATTTTGAGCTTGGTCTAAATTATAAAGACATTAAATCTGTGCTTGGCAGTAGGCACAGTTTTCCGTCGTACCGAAGTAGTTACCCCTTTCAGAAATTGTATCCCCGTCGTCGAGAGCGCTCGCGCACGACAGTGGCATTGAGGCAAGCGGGACGTCTCAAGCGAAGAAACGATTTTTCAAAAGGGCCGAACTTCATCTGGCACCTGGACTCGTACGATAAATCTCATTGTGCTCCAATTTTGTCTCTTAGGTTCTGCAGAAGAGTCTCTTTATCTATGTAGTACTTAGTTTGTTGACACAAGGACAGGACAGCTACTTGGTCACCATATGAAGTTATATATTTTGCCATTTGTTCAGTCATGATGGATAGCACTGCCTTGTCCACCTGCAGGCATAAAATATTAGAGAAATGCTTGAAAACAAACTTTAAAAAAAAAATAAAATAATTAAGTTGAGTTTGTACTTGTATGCCAACAAGCCACAGTAGCACACATTTATTTATTCTGCGGAAGAAAGGTGTTCATGTTAATGCTTCAGCAAAAGATCCCTGAATCCC
>VUQI01036776.1:0-11995 GCA_015106735.1 Paratilapia polleni
TTCTTGCACCAGGAATGGCATAAAGTCACCCAACAGCAATGTGAAAGACTGGTGGAGAGCATGCCAAGACGCATGAAAGCTGTGATTGCAAATCAGGGTTATTCCACCAAATATTGATTTCTGAACACTTCCAAAGTTAAAACATTAGTAATGTGTTGTTTAAAAATGAATATGAACTTGTTTTTTTTGCATTATTTGAGGTCTGAAAACACTGGACCTTTTTTGGTATTTTGACCATTTTTCATTTTCTGCAAATAAATGCTCTAAATGAAAATATTTGTATTTGGAATTTGGGAGTTATGTTGTCAGTAGTTTATAGAATAAAACAAAAATGTTCATTTTACTCAAACATATACCTATAAATAGCAAAATCAGAGAAACTGATAATTTTGCAGTGGTCTCTTAATTTTTCCAGAGCTGTATGTTACCCCTGGGCCATCTGCTTAATAGTTTCAGAGTCATCTCCTACCATTGCTATGCTGACAATACACAGGCTTAAGAGAAAAGTATAGGTAACAGCTTCAGCAGCCTCTCCTACCTTGGTGAATGCGTCTCTGCCATTACTAATTGGATGTATTCAAATTCCTTTCATCTCAATCCTGGCAAAGCTGAAGTTCTTGTGTTTGGCCCTGGCAACTTCTCTAAGGAGGTCAGTCATTACATCAGCCCCCTCGCCGGCAATATCAAATCATCTGCTAAGAACCTTGGTGTTATTTTTGACCAGCATTTGAAATTTGAATTTCAAATCTCAAAACTCACCCATCTTGTTTCTTTCAATTAAGAAACATTGTGAAAATCAAGCCTTTTCTGTCATTATTTTGAACTTTTAGTATACCCTTTAATTTTCACCCACCTTAATTACACAGGACAACAAAGAAAAAGGTTTTGTGATCGTCAGAAATTGCAACACACTTTTTAAAATCTGTTTTTCACACTGATTTCAGATCTGTTTTCAATTTTTTTCCAGTCACATCAACTTTTTGAGTTATAAGCATGTTAATTTATAGTGTACTAGCAAGTGGTAAACATGGAAGAACACTGTAATGTAAGCACCAAGTAAATGTTTAAATATCATCAGTGCGAGGTTAAATAGGCACAGATATACTGAACAGGGTCATTCAGCTACAACTGTTTCTTAAAAGAGACTTAGAGTATGATTTTCTTGGGCTAATTATACCAAATATCATGCAGTATATAATGACTTTCATCACAAAAAATAGACATGCCAGAGAAAAACTAAACACAGATTTGAAATCAGCATGAGAAACACTACAAAACCCACATAAATGTATCTCTGATGAAAATGACCTGTTGACCTGTGTTATTGTAACTTCGTTTTTACGTGCATCTCTCAGTCCTCCTTAGCCCATCTTTAGTGGGTCCAGAATGCAACAGCTAGGCTGCTAACAAAAACTAGCCAGCACCCAAAGCAAGAATAGCTCGAAAGCAAGAATATCACCCCTATTCTTGCTACCCTTCATTGGCTTCCAGTGAGATTCAGAATCCATTTTAAAATTTTATTAATAACATAAAGCCCTACATGGATAGACCCCTGCATATATAGCAGAGCTACTGAGACCTTATAAACAGCAGTCTGCCTCTCAGATAATCTGATCAGGGTGTCTTTACTGTTCCACGCTCTTATTTTAAAGCCAGAGGTGATCACGCTTCCAAGGTTGTAGCGCCTAAACTTTGGAACAGGGTTCCTCAGTGTGTCAGGAATCAGTGGTTTGTTTTAAACAACTTCTCTTAGGTTAGCTTTCTCTTAATCTCTCTCCCATTATTTTTGGTTATAGTTTACATCTGAGGTGTGTATGGAAGTGTGTATGTTGGAATGAATGTAAGACGATCGTTGAACTGTGTGTCTGTGTGCTGGACCATGTATTCTTATTTTTAATGTGTAGTTTTATTCAAAATGTGAAGCACTTTGTAACTGTGTGTTTTAAAAAGAGCTATACAAATAAAGTTATTATTATTATTTTTCATTATGTTTGTGTTTTTACTATAACTACTTGTTGAAGTTAAGGAAAAGATCATGGTTTGAGTTAAAATTCACCCTTTTGACACTGTTAACAACATGTTAGAAGGCTAACTCCCCTCTGCAACAAGCTTGTCCACCTGTTTCTTGGTCACCATGATGATGCATCTATGCAGAAAACTTTTGCTTATGGTTTCATACCATCTATTTCAAATGTTGATGGCCCACTGAAGTCTACATGGCATGTTGAAAAAAGAAGCTGATAGGCTACCCAGTAAGTTAAATGGTGACACCAGTAGGTCCCTTCCAAGCTTAAATTTGTGACGAGTTAAAAGTGAGAATGGACCTGCTGGTAAGAACCCCAGACTATGACAGCAATATCATATTACACAATTTTTAAATCAATAATTTTCCTTTTTGATAGAGTTTATAGTTAGGGCTGGATCAGGTGACCCTGAATCATCCCTTAGTTGCGCTGCAATAGGCCTAGGCTGCTTGGGGCTTCCCATGACACACTGAGCACTTCCTCTTCATTCACTTTCTTTCACTCTCCATTTAATCATAAGTTATTATTAAACTCTGTCTCTCTCCCATAGGTGTGCCTTTTTTGTCCTGTCTCCCACTGCTCTCTTCTGTTTCCCCTCATCCCCAACCGGTCGCGGCAGATGGCTGCCCCTCCCTGAGCCTGGTTCTGCCGGAGATTTTCTTCCTGTCAAAAGGGAGTTTTTCCTTCCCACAGTTGCCAAGTGCTTGCTCATAGGGGGTCGTCTGACTGTTTTCTGTCTAATATTGTAGGGTCTTTAAAATGTAAAGCGCCTTGAGGCGACTGTTGTTGTGATTTGGCGCTATATAAATAAATTTGAATTGAATTGAACTGAATAGAAGTCATTTCCACTTGATGGAATGATCTAACAAGTTAGACTATGCCTGTTTGATTTATTTATTTAGGCTGACTCTGTCCTGCAGTGCAGAGTTGCATTCATGAAAACTCTGACATTGGAATATCACTTTTGTTAACTTGGGGCAATTGTGGGAACATGGACTCTCTCAGGAGAAACTGTCAGTTTAAACAACAAAAACAAACAAACAAAAGTTTAATTTCATCAAGTACGAAAACCTTCAATTTATGGAATTCACAAAGTAGTCTAGATGCCATTTTATTGGTGATATACAAAATCCGAAGGCACCATGGGGTTGCTCTTAGTTTGTGAGTACTGCGCTCAATCCTGTCGCACATTTCCAAACACATCATCCCTGACCTCACAAAACTCAGCCAATATTTCTTTACGCAGTCTTCAGGAGCAGTTCTCCAGGTTTCTTGAGGGACATTTAAAGCTCTTCTTTGGATGTTGGCTGCCTTTTGTTCCGTTCTCACATTGATCTCACACTGATCTCACACTGCTTCAGTAATGTTGAGGTCTGGGCTCTGGGCAGGCCAATCTATGACTGATAGTGTTCCACTGTGTGTTTTTCTTTACAGGTATGCTTTTACTGCATTGTTAGTGTGTTTGGGATCATTGTCATGCTGAAAAATGAAGTCGTTGCCAATCAGATGCTTTCAAGATGGAATTACATGGTGGAACAAAATCTGATGGTACTTTTCTGTGTTTATAATTCCATCAATTTTGACAAGATCCCCGACACCACTGGCTGAAATGCAGCCACAAACCATGACAGAGCCTCCACCGTGTTTAACAGATGGCTGTAGACACTCACTGTTGTACCTCTCTCCTGGCCTCCTCTATACATATTGATGATGATTTGAACCAAAACTTTCAAATTTGGATTCATCACTCCATAAGACCTGTTTTTAGGTGCCTTTTTTTACACTTGAATGTTATGTGGCTTAACAAACAAACAAACAAAAACATTCCTCTGATGGTCAGGTACAAGAGTTGGACTGAAAATTATTGAAAAATTCAATTCAATTCAATTTTATCTATATAGCGCCAAATCACAACAACAGTCTTCTCAAGGTGCTTTATATTTTAGAGTAAAGACCCTACAAACCCAGCAGCCAATGTCCAAAGAAAAACTTTGAAAGACCTTCAGAAACCCTGGAGACGAGTTTAAAAAATTACAGTATATGAAAGTCTGGCTTCTAGTAAGCAAAACATAAAGAAAGAATGAGTGGCTCAAGATTTTTGTACAGTACTGTAGTTTCAAAAAATGTATAGGATTAAAAATATTAAGCTGTAACCTAAAAAATGTAGGTCATACTCATAAATCAAACTCAAAATTCAACCCAGCAAACAATAAAAAAAAAAAATTAAAGTTATGTCAGTATCAGACATAACCTCCACATCTGTTGTTGGATCTCTTTCATAAGGCAAATAAATCCTTGTAAATACATATCCTTGTGTAATTAATGTTGTATAGGACAGAATACTGCCAAGTTCCAAATCCTTTAACCTCAGTGACTACTGTTATGTAACTTTGATGGTAGTTATTAATTCAGTTATTACCCAGAGTTCCAAATCAATAGTCTAGTATATTTTATGAGACTGATTTTTAGACAACTTGTCTAGATTTTGATGATTTTCATTATTAATTGGAGTCCCCAAATTAATGGTTAATCATTCAAGATGAGGTTAACTGTTTTATCTGTTTTCCTTCAATCGAAGGCGGTGCCCTTGTGAGGCATGGTAATAATGATGTGTTTATCTAGGAATTATTATCCCCCCTCCACTTTCCACTTGGCACAGTGCAGTCAGACAAGTACAGTTCTCCTGGCAACCGCCAAACACAGACTTGTCCATCAGATTGCCAGACGGAGAACCGTGATTGGTCACTCTAGAGAACACATCGCCACTGCTCTAGAGTCCAGTGGCAGCGTGCTTTACACCACTGCATCCAACGCTTTGCATTGCGCTTGGTGATGTAAGGCTTGGATGCAGCTGCTCGGCCATGGAAACCCATTCCATGAAGCTCTCTACACACTGTTCTTGAGCTAATCTGAAGGCCACATGAAGTTTGGAGGTCTGCAGCTATTGACTCTGCAGAAAGTTGGTGACCTCTGCGCACTATGCAACTCAGCATCCGCTGACCCCACTCTGTGATTTTAGGTGGCCTACCACTTCATGGCTGAGTTGCTGTCGTTCCCAATCCTTCCACTTTGTTATAATACCACTAACAGTTGACTGTGGAATATTTAGTAGTGAGGAAATTTCACAGCTGGTCTTATTGCACAGGTGGCATCCTATCACGGTACCACACTCGAATTCACTGAGCTCCTGAGAGCGACCCATTCTTTCACAAATGTTTGTAGAAGCAGTCTGCATGCCTAGGTGCTGGATTTTATACATCTGTGGCCATGGAAGTGATTGGAACACCTGAATTCAATGATTTGGATGGGTGAGTGAATACTTTTGGCAATATAGTGTATATTTGGGCTGGGGTTTGAAAAATTTCCTAGTGTGGGACTGCAGTAAATGACGGCTCACTTGACCATTGGGGCCGGGAGAGCTGTTTTAATGTTCGCGCATTAAGGGCAGACAAAAGGATCCATTATAATGCTAATGATGGTTTGGGCTCTCTTATCTGTCAGCAAAAGTAGTTGTTTTTGCCCTTAAAATACTACTGTAGCAATTTCCCAGAGATGCACAGTATTCATTTTGTTATCCAGGTGTGGACACTCTTTTTGGAGTTTCCCTTTCAGAGCACATTTTTGAAGGAGAGTTTTAATTAATACAAACTTGGCTTACCAAGTTTTGTGGCGGGCAATTTACTGCATCACATATTGCCAAAAATAAGCATGACTGTGGTAGGTGCCTTTGAGTGTTCATTTATTTGGAAAATCAGTAATGAGTGCGTAATTTGCACGGGTGGATTTTCCAAAGTTGTGATAAGTGCCAAAGCTTTGACTCCATCCTGTAGCTCTTCACTAAGTTTTCACCCCAGATGTTTAGAACAGAGGTTTGTTGGAGAACATTAGTGAACAAACAGCATCATGAAGACCAAGGAACACACCAGACAGGTCATTACCATCATGGACCAGTCAGGGATCCGCCATGGTCCTGTCGTGGACCAGCCGGCCATATTAAGTGACTGTATCTGTATATGTATGTTTGTGGGTGTGTGAAACAAGGTTAGTGTGTCTTTGTTCTGCAACATGTGACTGAACATATACTGTAGTTAAACATGTGGTTGCTGAAACAAAAGAGCATGCCTGGTGGGAGCTTTGAATTTCCTCACCATGTGCAGTAATGTTTATGCCAAATAAAAGGTGTGATCAGGTACAGTAATGGTACCAGGTTAATAATGAAGGTTATTATTAAGCATGCAAGACCCTATGTGTGTGTATAAAGCTTTACTAACATTAACCAAAATGTGTAAAAGCCAATAACCAAACCATGACCATAACCACAATTGAATGGATGAAGCAAATCATTACATTTACATTGAGCTGTTTCACATTGTTAGCCATATACTATGAAGGGTTGTGCTGTGTCCAGGTGGTTTGTTAGCAGTCCATTGTCCACTTGTTGTTTGGAGTAGGATTCTGTTGATTGGAAGGGAGGTTGATTGCAAGGAAGTGGCCATTCTTCCCTCCCTTTTTCTACTCTCACCTCTGAGGTGAGATTGCTGCTCTTCACTGCTCTGACATTTTATCTGGCTGGAACAGGGTAACGGTGAAAGATGTCATGTTATCGATGCAGGAAGTGAACTTTCACCTCTTAAGCATGATTTAGACATCTGCAGTGACTCGTAAGATGTAACATACGTAAGTGGGTGACGTTGTTGCCAGCATTTATGCTTGTGCGTGGTGCATTATGTGTTAATTACCTTGTGGTTGTGTCCCAGTGTTTTACATGCGGTGCTGCCACGGTAGAAACAAAAAAAATGCTGGGACTTTTTTTCCCCTCCTCAGTCCCCGCTCTTTGTTGTGGTCAGTTTATTTCAGAGGCCTCTAGTTTTTCCACTTCTTTGTACATTCCCTCACGTCCATTCTGATAGTTTCAGCAATCTCCCTTAAGGAATTTGCTGATATTTTTGAGTCCTTATATTGATGCTATGATTATTACTCCTTATATTGAGGCAATGATTGTTATTCTCTCACTGATAAAAAGTAGCCGGAAATGCATAGGAGGAATCAACAGTACCGAACAGGCTAATCACAATAGTTGCAGGCTGTGTCAATGCGACGTGTAGTTACATTTCTAGGGAGGTGCACGTCAGGTTACGCCATAGGCTATGTTGTAGGTTTTCAGAGGGGTCTGCAGTTACGACGTAGCTACTGTGTCGATTTCCCGCAGAAGCATAAATCGCCTATTAGAGTGGAGGTTGGGTTTACAGTACACCAATGAATAGATTCATCTATTGTCTTCTTCATGGTTCCTACAGCATGTTGCTTATGTTATTATTTGTTATTTGTAGAAATATCAGTATTAAATGTGGCTGTAAAAGAGGAATAGAAGAGACTGATAAGCTTGCTCTATATAAGAAAACAGGTTAGAGTTTCACTGATGCTTTATCAAAGTGCCAAATGGTAAGTTTTCTTCTGCAATGCCTCACTTATAGATCAGTTTTGACAGTGTATTCTAAATCTAGCAATTGAAAAACAACAGCCCTTAGAAAGCTTTGCCATGCATTTACATAGGAGGTTTTGTGTTTTCAGCACAATCTTTGAATTCTTCCCTTGTGGACAGGTAAGACTCTTAACAGCTGACACAAAAACACCTTTATGTGACTTTGCTGAAAAGGTTTGGGAGGCAAAAAACTGGAAGGGAAGGAGAAGATTACAATATCAAGCTAAACTGTCAGCATGCTGATCTACCAAATGTCAAACAATACATATTCATCTGTTTGGCTGGCCACAGCAAAGAGGCAGTGCCCTTGGAGTGGCCCGGACAGAAAATGGCTGACATTTCAGCATTCAAGAGTCTGACAGCTGCACATAAACAACATGCAAATACACAAACTCTCAGAAATGCACATATTCACTTCTAGCTGTTAGAAGTTGAATCTAAATGACTTTCATGGTGCCTTAAATCTATTTTCTATTTGTAGCCATAATGTCTTGAATTTAGTATTCTACATTTACTTGTCTGGGAAAGCACTTTTTAAACTCTGTTTTTAAAAGCTGCTATATAAATAAAGTTATTATTATTATTATTATTATTATAATTAATTATTATTACACTTCTTTACACAAAAGAGAAGAGCAGATTACCACTCTTAACTACAATATGTGTATATGAGACTGGCATATATGAGGTGTCATCAAAAAGTTAGCTGATCTTTGGCCAATTGCGGGAGTATTTTGGCCACCCCAAGACAATCTTTTGCCAATTCTTCAGTCCAGTTGAAGGATCATCATTGTGACACAATGGTGGTGATTCAGTGTGCATCTTATTACGTCAGAGACTTATATAGAGTGATCTAGCAGCCATGCTAAAAACAGTTTAGAGGTGCAAGAGAAGATTATCTTGAAAAGAACATTGACCAATTCAAATCAGGTAAGGTTTTAATTTTTTACTTTAACATCTTATACTTAACCACCTCAGCTTGTCCTCAGGCAACAAAATGACAAATTTACATTTTTAAGTAAATGAGCAGCTTTGTTTTGTAAACTGAGTTTAGCCAGTTTCTGATAGCTGAAAAAAGCTGAAAAACCTTTGCCTTCATCTACATCCATATGAATGACATTTAACAGATGGTTAATTCCCTGGTATGAAGAGGCTTGGTAGATTGAGCTTACCTCCACAGGGTAATGTCGGCTGTTGATACTATGTTCAGAGCCCTCAGATCCATTGCTTGGGCCCCAGTGAAACTCTACTTTTTCTGCCTTAAACCTCCCTGGTAGACCTGCTCCCCGAACAAAGTAATCATCTTTCAACATAATGGCCACTGGAAGAAATACAGAAGATGAGAGAAAAACAGGGACAGAATGAAAAAAAGTAAGCATACATCACTGATCATGTTTTTCAGCATACATAAAAATAATTTCTCTCAAAGAAACAGAAACAGAAAATTGATATCTGTTGTTGATGTGAAGACAAATTTCTAAGTTCACTCGAAACACCATTAAAATGTGTGTGAGGACACATGCACAGCATTAAACCTCTTTAAGGTTTAAAGAGACAAAAACAAAAGCATGTATTCTAAGACATACTAAAGGTAGGTCTGTGTTTATCTTTTAGATTTGCTCTGAGGAAGATGTGCTTACAAAAGACCATTTCTGTCATTTTCCATCAGCTTCTAAAGCAAATCCTCATATGAGGGGCTAATTTGCCAGGCAGAATTGTTCTCTTCAGCTGCTGACAATTGCCCTTGCAGGGTCCTTTGTTATTCCATCACATCTTGCTGAGATGTAGAGAGAATTAAGACTTGCCCTTATTTCACATTCACAAATGGCTCTGAAAGAATTCCTGTGTTCCATTAACCAGTTCAGTGCTTTACCAGACAGTTCTGTCACATTTATAGAGGCAGTACTCAAGTGAAGAGTGGTTTATCATTTCATCAGGGGTTTGGCCAAGACTTATGAGTCATGAGTTATCACCAACATCTGATAACACATTTAGAAGCCAGCCTGACATACCTGTACTTATAAAACAATGCTAGCACCCATCAACCAGAACTGTTTGATAGACTATTATAACACAAGTCTTTTTAGTATACACTTTTGAAAGTCTTACAGGGATTTGTTTGTTTGTTTGTTCTCTCCCCTGCTTGTAGTCATGATACATCTTTATATGTTTTTCACAGAGTTCCTGCAATTTTTCTAGCAGTACGTTGTCTGTTGCCCTCTTCTTTTTTTTAGCTGGGGTGTTGCATTACGGTGAATTGGACAATTCTGGGGACAAGGAGTATGAGGTGGATGTTGAGGGAGATGGTGGTATCGGTACAAAGAGAAGTGGAGACAGATCTCTTCCGAGAGGGTGTAGTGTGATCTGTCCCCGAGTCAGTGTCCTCTTGTGGTGGACCCTCTGTTGTGTTTTCATTCAATGTGCAAATAAAGAAAGACACATTCAGGGAAGTTATGTCCATGTGTAAACATATTCGTGTAGTGTGAAATAAGCTGTGCATGTATCTAGACACACACAGTGGCAAAATGAAAGAGCTACTTCTCACAAAAAGATATGGCTGGTCAGAGCAACAAAGTAGATAGGTGGATATAGCAACAAAAGAGTGGGATGTTTTTAGTTACAACAGATACTGGCGCTTAGAGAATCAACAGAGTGAAATGCTTTCACAAAAGACATTGGACAGTTGTAGGAATCATTAAGTGGAGTGGTTCACTTAACAAAAGATGCCACTATTTGCAGACTCAAAAGAATTTAATGGTTTCATTAACATATCAACGGTTGTGGAAACAAATGGGATGCCGGGTGCATGTAGGAACAAAAGGGTGGAAGGGGCCAATTAACAAAAGGTACTGACAGTAGTAATAGTTACATTAACAAAAGATACCAATGGTTATATGAACAAAAGTGATAGACAGTTGAAGTAAGCAAAAGACTGGAATGACTTCAGTAACAAAAGACACCATATTTGTCTCCATCTTCCTGTGCTTTACAAAGTTCGAAAGCCAGTCCATGTCCAATAAAATTGGAGCTGTTTTGTTTCCTCCTGGGCCTCCGCTCTGTTTCTCTGCCCACTTCTTGGCCTTAACAAAACAATCATGGAGGTTTTTCCACATTTTACAGCAGAATGCCTCTTCTTTCCCCAATGTAACAGAAATTTCCCTCCACAAATTTTGTGCCATTTGTACAGGCATTTGTACAACACAAAAACGCGGGAACACAAAGTCTTGCCTCAAGCTCGTCCATGATGAAAGCAGCTGCGGGGGCAACTGCACAAAGCTCAAGGTTACAAAAATCGAGAGGTGTACAACCGGCTGAAACGGTGGCTTGCACCAGCGGATGTGATGTCAATTTGACATCAACATTGTCATAAGGTATCATTCACAAGGCACCACATGGCGGGTATAATGGGGCCCTTAGCCCTGTGGCAGACTGGCGACCTGTCCAGGGTGTACCCTGCCTCTCGCCCTAACTGGGATAGGCTCCAGCCCCCCCACAACTCTGAACTGGATAAGCAGAAGAAAATGGATGGATGGAGATGGGGAGATGTTATCAAAATGAATGTTTAATGGGCACGGCTAGATGGCTCAAAGTTGTGAGCGCAGTGCCAAAATTTGGCTCTGTCCTGTCACTCTGAGCCACACTGTGTATTTAGAGCCAAGCCCCACAAATTTCTGCTCTGCAATAATACTGATCGCCACTGTACTGCATCATAATTAAAAGCAATGCACACTGGCACTCGATTGCACACAAACAATCCTTAAACTAAGAAACAAAGTTGAGAGAAAGTGAGAGAGAGCGAGAGAGAGAGAAAGAGAGAGAAGCTTCTTCTACTATTATTGTTGCCAGATGGCAGGCGAACAGTTGTGCATTATCGCCAGTTTCTGGACTACAAAAAGTTACCATCTATCATTTAAAAGCTACCTAAATAACAGTGAGTGCACATCTGTGCTTCACTTTGCATGTTCCCCGACCAGGGTCATTCAATTCAATTTCAATTCAATGTTATTTATATAGCGCCAAATCACAACAATAGTCGCCTCAAGGCGCTTTATATTTTATGGTACAGACCCTACAATATTAGACAGAAAACCCCAACAGTCAGACGACCCCCTATGAGCAAGCACTTGGCAACAGTGGGAAGGAAAAACTCCCTTTTAACAGGAAGAAACCTCTGACAGAACCAGACTCAGGGAGGGGCAGCCATCTGCCGCGACAGGTTGAGGATGAGGGGAAACAGAAGAGAGCAGAGGGAGACAGGACAAAAAGGCACACCTATGTGAGAGAGACAGAGTTAATAATAGCTAATGATTAAATGCAAGTGGTGTATAAACACATGGAGAGTGAAAGGAAGTGAGGAAGAGGAAGTGCTCAGTGCATTATGGGATGCCCCCAGCAGCCTAGGCCTATTGCAGCTTAACTAAGGGATGGTTCAGGGTCTCCTGATCCAGCACTAACTATAAACTCTATCAAAAAGGAAAGTTTTAAGCCT
>VUQI01036777.1:0-15070 GCA_015106735.1 Paratilapia polleni
AAAAAAAAAAACAAACAAAAAAACCAAAAAAAAAAACCCCAAAAAAAAAAAAAAAAAAAAAAGGTTCAAATAAACCCAGCCTTATCCTAATAGCTGCTGCAGAAGAAATATCACACACAGAGAACAACTTCTCCATGAACTGCGGAGTTTATCATTCAGCTGCGAGTGTGCCGACCACACATTCAATCAAACATGCAGACGATCGATACGACCCAGTTTCTGCTTTGGCATCAGCAGAGAGAAGCCGTACAGTGAGCTACAGCAGACTTTAGAGAGCATTTTACAGTCTCAGGCAGTAACTCGATGGTTAGAACAATCATCCCTCAGGAGCTTGTTAAAGCAGCACAAACATACAACTATTTTCTTTATGAATGTCCTAAAAAAATCTCCATACTGTAGCACCCCCCATTCACTACATCCTACCATTTCTCTGTCTGTGCTGTTATTTTGAGCCTTTTCCTCTGGAGGCATGAGGTGTGTGTTAGGCTGCACTATTTGAACAGAGCACAGAGAAAGGGGAATGGGCTGACGTTAATGCTTATAGAGGTAGACTCAGGAGAAGAGGAATCTGCAGTGGGAATGCATGATTCAACACACACACACACACACACACACACACACACAAAAGCTCAAACAATGATAGGCTGAATATGCACAGTGCAAAATTCATTTATGTGCACTCACTCACACACACACGCTCTCTCTCCACTCCGCCTGTCTCCCTCAGAGTTTTGTGTAGATCTGCTTTGGGCTGTGGCTCCATCTAGTGAGCAAAACTCTGCATCAGCTACTCAAATACAGGCACAGCTACAAAACAGGGCTGTGCCTCCATATTTCAATTCAAGAGCTTCATGGATGTTCAGGATTTCATCCTTAATACGGTAACTAAACACTGAGGATAAATGCTCTAAGAATATTATTGTATCCAGTAATTATCAAGATATCTATAGAAAATTTTAAAAAATACCTGAATAATGCTATGAGTGAAATTTATGTATAACTTTCATTGTGTGTGTTTTCTTTGGTAAATTAATTTATCTTAAAATGAAAGTGCACGGCAGAGTCGAGCCTGTAGCCATAACTGTACAAAGCCATCCAAAAGAATGATTGCACAGTTATCAGTATTTCATTTTTCAATATCACGGATATCATCGATACACAGTTATATCTAACCTATTAGAAAAGAACTGAAAATGCAGGATTTTCAAAGTAGACATATTGTACTGGCCCATCATCACAAGGAAAACAGGTTTGGCAAATTGCTTTTAATGTGACTGATAACATTAAAAACAACTGCATTCCATTTACATGTGCTCGCTCCACTATTGACAATGCACACTAACTGGCATGGCTTGGTGCGACACTTGTGCCATCATGAGGGGAATTATTTCTGCTGCTATGACAAGTCAGAATTTCTGCTATTAAAAATACACCATTCACTTTCAGCCAAATCAAATAAATCAGCCTGTCCTAATTAGTATTTTTATGTTCCTATAAAATACTGGGGAAAAAAACGAGTTAAACTGTGTAAATACACTGCACAGTATGTTTGTCATTTAACCCTCTGAGATTTAAGTTGTCATCAGTGACAAACCTAACCCTAATTCTAACCCTAGGCAATCAGAATATGCAATATTGGTTTATCATTAAATTATTCTCCCAAGTCTTGCTAATCAGGGAACAAAGAAACTAATCATTCTAGTTGATAAACATAAAAAACTACTCACATTTTTTCAAAAAATAAAAAATAAAAATTTATTTTGGCCTTCTCTAAAATATAGGGTTAGGGTTACCACCGACAGACACCCAAACACACACACACACACACACACACACACATAGTTTCTTCAATTCCCACTTCCAGCATGAAGAGAAAATAACATGTAGACTATATACAACGCTGTGAAAAGTGTTTGCCTCCTTCCTGATTTCTTAGTTTTTTGTATATTTGTCATGCTTAAATGTTTCAGATCATCAAACTAATTTTAATATTAGTCAAAGATATCCTGAGTAAATACAAAATGCAGTTTTTAAATGAAGATTTCATTTATTAAGGGAAAAAAGATATCCAAACCTACCTGGCCCTCTGTGAAAAAGTAATTGCTCCCTAAACCTAATAACTGGTTGCGCCACCCTCAGCAGCAACAACTGCAATCAAGCATTTGTGATAACTGGTAATGAGTCTTTCACATCACTGGAGTAATTTTGGCCCACACTTCTTTGCAGAATTGTTTTAATTCAGCCACACTGGAGGGTTTTCGAGCATGAACGATCTGTTTAAGGTCATGCCAAAGCATCTCAGTTGGATTTAAGTCCAGGCTTTCACTAGACCACTCCAAAACCTTTATTTTGTGTTTTTGAGTTGAGACTGATCGATGTCACTGACTTTGTTTCTCAGCTGTTCTTGAGTTTCTTTAGATCGTGGCATGATGTGTTGCTTTTTGAGATCTTTTAGCCTACTTCACTTTGTCAGACAGGTTCTGTTTAAGTGATTTCTTGATTCAACAGGTCTGGCAGTAATCAGGCCTGGGTGTGGCTGGTAAAATTGAACTCAGCTTTCTAAGAAAATGTGGTTAATCCCAGTTAATTCATGATTTTAGGTAGGTTTGGATATCTTTTTTCATGATGATCATCATCATCATTTAAAAACTGCATTTTGTATTTACTCAGGTTAGTTGACTAATATTAAAATTTGTTTGATGATCTGAAACATTTAAGTGTGACAAACATGCAAAAAAACTAAGAAATCAGGAAGGAGGCAAACACTATTTCACAGCACTGTAGCAGCAGTAGAGCTCTGAATCATATGTAACCTTGTTTACATACAGTGATGAATGATTTAGCTGACTTTGATTAGTGGACATAAGTGGACAGTTGTCAGCTGAAGAGGTAAACAGGTAACAAGTTAACTCATAACATTTGACTAGTTTTTAATACCTTTATAACTTCCTTAAAACGTTATTTTGAGTGAGGGAACGGAGAGTGCTGCTGAGAGTATCAGCATGGAAGTAGTTGAGGATTTAATGGCCAATACTGATTTTAAAAAGAAAAAAGAAAAAAAAAGGTTTTGATCACATTGTTTCATTCATTCTTCTTGGGTCGGTTGTCCTTTTGGAATTTCTTACATGAGATCAGTCAAGCCTTGTTTCAGATAAATGCCTCCCAAAACTTTTATAATGTTACTGAGCTACTGCAAAATACAGCACAGGTGCTGTGTTATTCTTCTACATAAATAGATGCGTGTGGCTGCACATGACGGGTTTTTGTGTGTATAGCATGTATATGAATTACCTCGACAGCCACTGTCCACAGTATGAGCTGTGTCTCTGAGTCAGGGAAGTAGGAGCTGACTTGTGGAGACATGCCGATCAGCGCACAGTTGGTCACAACAGCTATCACACTCATGGCCTCAAAGGCGAGCTGCAGACAGGGGCAGAAAGACAGCAACAATCAGTGACTTGTTTCCACAAATGGAAAACATATCTGCCAGCTGGGCACAGCACAGAGTGAGTAATATGTTATTCTTAATTGAGCAGGTCTGTTCAGATTAGGATAGCATGTTAAAAAAAGATAATTATTATTCCCCAGAGAGCTATACTGTTCTCATGGAAAGTGAATCCAAATCACATTTTTGAAGGGAGTCAAAGTTTGCAACAAGGATGTGGAGGATATTTGTGTCCTTTACTGGCTTAAGGCTGTTCAATAATATGTGAACCTTTGTGTTGGTCTTTAAAATAAAAAACAGCAAAAAGTCATTTGTGTTTAGCTTTTCCTAAACAACATCAAGTGCCTCCAAAAATAAATCTTTCAGCAGCAATCTGACGCAGCATTTTCACACAGAATAGCTGTCCTCGTGTCTCACCTGCCAGACCCCGATGTCTGCAGCCGGATCAGAGAAGGGCCGTTTGAACACTCGACACATCTTGAAGGCATCAGAGTAAACCTCAGTGATGTTGTTTAACACCACAAGGACAGCAGCCAGAGGGTAGACGCAGGAGAACAGACTGACATAACCAAACAGCAGGAAGAGCTCCAGGTAGTCATCAAATGTACCCTGAGCAGGGATGAGAGCGCAGACAGACTTACAGCCACAAATTAAAGGATGCTGAAGAAGACATCATTTGTCTGGTGCTGAGGCTTCTGAATAAAGACGATATTTACTGACCAAGTACGTGCTCATGTCGGCCTCAAGCCGGACCTGCTCTGCCAGAGGAAGCTCTTTGTCCTCCAGAGTTCTTCTCTTCTGGACTTTACGGATCATCTTTTTGTTGCGTCTCCTCTGCAGCCAGTAGGGCAGGAAGGCCTCCATAAACTGATTCAAGATCTGACTGGTGATCAACAAGGTCGCCAGACTCTGGAAAGAGCACAGGAAAGACAGATGACAACAGAGACCGGAGGTGGTGAGGGGAAGGAGAGAAAACAGGCGAGAGAGAAAAAAAACAAAGGAAGAACAAAAAGAAAGAAAGAAAGAAAGAAGGCAACAGAGACCAGGGGTGGTGAAGTGAGGAAGGAAGGGAAAAAAAACAGGTAAGAAAGAAAGAAAGAAAGCTACAGGAAGAAGAATAAAAGAAGGAGGGAGGGGGGCAGACCTACCTGTCTGAGCAGCACCATGTCCTGCATGACAAAGGCGATGTAGAACAGCGAGGCAAAACAGTTGAAGAAGTTGAACTAAACAGAAAAGAGTGGGGACAGCTATGAGAAGCAAGGTGGTGATGAGAAAGGCTGCACTCTGATCAATAAAGAGTAGTGTTGTCAGTGTTATGCAAACATTACTCATTTCTACTCACCACTAATACTTTGAGGACCAAGTGATTCTGATATGAAGACTCCAGCCTGTGATTTTCTAAACACGCAGAGGGCAAAAAACATGTGATGCACATCAGCAACAAATCATCTAATCTTTAAAAATACATTTTGTACACAGGCTCACTGGATGAAAATCCTTTGCAGTCAATGACTGTTGAAAGTCTGCAACCCATGGATCTCACCAAACTGAGTTTTCTTCCTTGAAAAGCTTTGACAGGCCTTTACAGCAGCTGCCTTCAGTTGCTGCTTTCTATGGGTCTTTCTAGCCCTCAGTTTTACCTTAATAAAGTAAAAGCATGCTTAGTCCAATTTCTTTGCCTTAAGAAGCCCCTAGGCTGTTTCATGGTATGCTTTGGGTTATTATCTATCTCTTAAGTGCCATCCTGTCAAAAGCATTTACAGGACAGCTGCTTTTATCAGCAGTCACATCATCAACACCAGTGGCACAGTTCCATTTTATCCAAATATGCCCATGCTGTCACAATGTCTCACAGAGTTTGAGGGCGTTTTCACACCTATAGTTCATTTAATCTGGTCGGAATCAGTTGATGAGTTTGTAAACTTGAAGCTTTTTTCCCGCTTTTCGGTTTCTTTTCACAAAGAGAAAACTTCAAGTGAACTCCAAGCGAACCAAAATGCGTCACTACAGACCACGTGAGAACGTTCAGTTCACTTATTGGTCAGATGTGTCTGGGGCGGGAGCAACAAACAAAGTAAATACAGGAGGAAGGTGCTGTGTTCTGGTTTCTGTTTACATTCATTTTACGGCTGGTTGCAGCCCGTACTGACAGTTTGTGTACTCTGCACATCTATGGTACCCTGCCACATCCCAGAATGCAAACCATGCTGACAGCTGGCTATGGGAAGGCGTTTAGCTCAAACCTGCAGCGTACACCTAGTAGTTGGGTCGGCTCAAGGTCGGATCACGTTCACACCATAAACAAATTGCTCTGGAGTTCCTTTGGAACCGGACCGAGACCACCTCCTCCAGAGGGTCTCGGTGTGGTTGTTTTGGTCTGCACCCGAGTGGGATTACTGTGTTCACATCTGCACAAACGAACCACATTTGTATGTTTGATTTAAACGGACTAAACACTGCAGGTGTGAAAACACCTTGCCTTCTTCACCGCCTTGTCTTCCCATTATTCTGTTCATCTTGGTTTAATTTTTTGCAAAGAATCTTGTTTCAAAGGTTGGTCTTGACCTTTCCATTCTTGAGTGTTCTTTCTGTTAAATCCAGAATTTAATTCTCTTGAGGAATCAGGCTCCATCATATCTTAAAGACCTCATAGTACCATATTATCCCAATAGAGCACTTCGCTCTCAGACTGCAGGCTTACTTGTGGTTCCTAGGGTATTTAAAAGTAGAATGGGAGGCAGAGCCTTCAGCTATCAGGTCCCTCTCCAGTGGAACCAGCTCTCAGTTTGGGCTCAGACACCCTCTCTACTTTTAAGATTAGGCCTATTGGAAGATTAGGCTATATTGTATTTTCTTGCTGTACAAATAAAAAGTCCCATGTACAGCTACGGAATGCTACTGTGGAATAAACTGTAGACCTTTGATCTCCTTTTGTCCCAACGATGTAAAAAACATCTGAAACTCCTAAACATTTGATGTAATTTCTTTGTTAAGCCCCTTGAAACACAAATTCAAAATCTGTACTTCAATCATTTCTTGATCACAGCATTTCAAATCCAATTTGGTGGTGTACAGAACCAAAATTATCAAGAGTGTCACTGTCCAAATACATAATCACCTGACTGAAAATACCAGTCTCCAATCATTTCTCCAAACATTTCCTAAAATGTTAACAGTCTTTGAGTCTCACGTGTGTAGCTGTGATTATCCGTCTTTAAAGCAAAGTAACTTGGCACAGGTGAGCCCCTTTCTACAAAGACTTTTGCCAAGTTACAGACACAACTAAGACTTATTTTTACTGTTAGTTCTTCATTTCTTTTATCCGTTAATAGATTACTGTTTAGTCTATAAAATGAGAGAAAGGGGTGTCCACACATGAAGCAATTCAGTTCAGACGTGAGGCTTTGTAGCTGATGACTGGTCGCTAGTTGACATTCCAGGCTCTGGTTGCCTAGGTAACCCTCTGCATTTACCACTCTGTCAATAAACGGTAACCTTCGCTCTGATTGGTAGTTGCTTCAATCGCTCACCTGAAAGTTCAGAAAAGTTTATCTCGGTACCTGCCCTCTTTGCACCACCAGCAGCTTTTTCACCTGTCATCACTTGAAGTCACTGAATGTAACTGACTTTCTGTGGTCTCTCACAACGTTGTGAATCGCTTCCTGTGTGGATGCTGCTTAATGGTGCAATCACAACAAACAAACAAAATTTTCTAGCAACATGATTACATGCCAACTGACGCAAATCACTACTGGGCAATGCAAATAGAGGCGAATCCGACATTAAAACATTTCAATTTTGCTTCATGCTGCACTGCAAAACCTCATCAGCTGGGATTCCCCCATAGACTGTGGATATCACTGACAATCAGAAATGGAGGACAAGCTTATTGATGCCTTCTGAGGGCAGCTAAAACTATAGGGTTCAATTCTGCCTCTATGTGAAAAAAGAAAAAAGGAGAGGGCTTGGAGTAAAGTGAGCAAAATTGCAGGACTTCACCGTAACTTGTGAATCAGTTCACAGGTTTCCAACATCGCTTATTAACGCGAGTAATGTGAGGCAAAACTTCGCTTCAGGTTTGGTGTGAACGCACCATAATGAAAAAGTCCCAGCAGATTACACGTGTTAGAACCACTCACCCCATTCAGTGAGGAACTCGGCAGCATATCTGTAGATGAGGTTCATCACCTCTATGACCACAGCGTAGATAATGCTGGGGATGAAAATCAGTATTCCTGTCCAGAATGTGGGGTCCTCGTCATGGACCAACAGCACCCATCCCTCCATCTGGAAGTAGATCATCATGACGTAGAGGGACAGGTAGAGGCAGAGCAGGACGAAGGGCAGGGACACAAGGTAGATACGCAGGTGCCTCATGGAAGTGGGGTAGATAGGCTCTGCGCGTCCCGTCACAGGGTTGAGCCCGAGCACACCGTGAAATCCAGGTCGAGGTTCTTCAAAGGCCCTTTTTCTGCTCAGTGTGCCCCAGTAGTAGGATAGTGAGGCGCTGCGTCGCTTCCATACCTGATGGGCAAAAAGGTTCAGCAAATCAGTTGCTAAGATTTTAATAGTCTGTTAGGATTTTAATAAATACTTTTGGAGTTAAGACTCCATATAGACAATGTTTCCCAATCAATGACGTTGTGATAACTTGAGGTTATCAAATGCTTTGAGCAAGCAGTGCAGGGTAATGTGTATAACATCTTCATGGTATAAATAATTCTCACAGTTGAAAGCAACTATTCCTTTCCTTAGCAATTAATGGGTCAATTCTTTTTCTTCTTTATTGTTTAAAACAAAAAGGATGAAATGCTAAAATGTATCAGGTGCTACAGTTAAACTTTGGACTTCTGAAGGGCTTGAAAAGATTCAGTCCCTTTAGATTGAAGGGGTGAAGATTCAGTGCTGCTGCTGCTGCTCTGCATCTCTGCCTGCTGTTTTAACCCCTACACCACCCCAGCATCCACCTGTAGGCTTTGGGGCATATTTACTCATCACTCCCCAGTTCCTATGTGCATCATATTTGCACTTACTGTATTCTGCTGCTGTCATAAATCATTTCAAACATGAGTTGTCTGACTGATGAGTAATACGATTTACTGTATGATATTTAAGTATTCTGGTTCATATGTCAGTGAAAGCAGTCTCCATACCTCCAGGATAACAGTGCACCAGACCAAGTTGAACACAGCAAAGACTACGTATTTGTCATAGTTCTCCCAGTCAAACAGATAGTAAGGTATCCCAATAAGGGCCATAGGCACCAGGGCAAAGGTGAAGTACTCCAGGAAGCCAAAGTAGAGAGCATGGCCCTCGCCATAGTAGTGTCTGATGTCATCTGGGGACAGAGATGAAAAAGACAGTAGTGATCGGGAGCACTGACAGTGTATCAGCCACATTACAAAGTGGAACTTATTAGAAGCTGTGTGCATCCCAAATAATGTGGATCATTTGTGCTATTCTTACAATGTTTTCAAGAGTGACAATGAGAAATAATGGCACAAGTTCCACTCACCCAGAGGCTGAAGGGACAACTTCACCTTTTTATACCAGGAAAAAGAAAGTCTCTTGAGTTCTTCTTTTTCATGAAGTGGAAACATTTGGATCAAGATCCCTTTGGACAGCAGTCTGCGAACTAAGAAGTAAATAAGAAAACAGCATGTTACTTTCTGTTTTGTTTTATTCCTTTTATTTCACTTTTGTGTCTGCATCATAAACCTCACATCTTTTATTCATCACATCAGGTAGAGTGATGAATAAAACTTTTTTACTCAAAGTTGTGAATTATTTAGAAGATATTTCACAGATTTTTTTGGGTGACATGAAAACATTCTTGCTGCATTTATATCCTTCACTTCGGTTTGTCTGAACTCTCTTTCCCAACTAAATAAACATGCAGCTTAATTTTGTAAAACAAGGACAGGCAAACAATAGCTGGGAGTCGGCCCATTCTACGCAATACACTGACTATAGCAATAATTGCTATTGTCCAATATGCAGCAACTAAATACAAGTACATGAAAGCGCTATCATTTCATCTGCCATTTCTTGAGTGCATCATTTGTCGAAAAATGATTACATTCTGCTTTAACGCGATTTGTCAAACACGGGCGCTGAATAGAGGCACCCTATCTCCACTGCAAGTTCATTGCTTCCTTATCTCACTTTGGGAATATTTCACTGCATTTGCATATTTATTGTTTCCATACTGCAGCCACAGAGAGCGCAAGATAGATGAAGAGAGAGAGACAGAGGGAGGTACAGAGGCAGCAGTGGGGGACACAGGCTGTGCTCAGCCTGCTCCTAAGGAGAGGCGCAGGAAGAATGGCGCTGCCTTCTTTTTTCATAACTTAAAAACATCACTGCTACAAAGAAACTCTAAATCAACTGTCAGTCAGTTTAAATGTACCACAATAGCTGCTCAAATAGTCAAATCTGTTACAAGCTGAAAGTGAAAAGAAAGAAGGAGTGAAATATTGATTATGTTAGTTTAACAGCATAAAAACTGACACTGCAATGGCTATCGTGGCTACTGCTGTTATAAACTGGTTCTTCTGACAAATATCGTTCAGACAGGTAAAATACAGAGAGCAGCCCTTAACCATGCTTTTCATCAAGGTTTATCAGTGAATTGTTTTAGACTAGACTAAACCATGCATTATACAATATGTGCTCTTTTTCAGAATCCAAAGCGGGATTCTTAAACCGCTTGTTTTGTCCATCAAACAGACCACAAATTAGAAAAAAAAAATAAAAGTAGAGAAGCTGGACCTGTAGTCTGATTGACATACCTGCTTCATATATAATTGAAATGATTAATAAATTCTTAAAATGTTTATTAACAAGTGACAGACTGAAAACTGGTTTAAGGGTATGTGATAAAATCATGGTACATATACATAAATCCTTCTGCTCTATACACCAATCAGCCAGAACATTAAAACCTGCGTAATATTGTGTAGTTGTGTTACTAAAGCAGCACAGGCACAGGGACACTGGCTGCTGGTCTTTTAGATCGTGTGGGCTGTGGAGTGAGGCCTCTGTGGATCAGGCCTGTTCTAGTGCATCCTGGGGAAGCTCGATTTGATTGGAAACTGGGAGCTTTGAGGTTGGGTCAACACTTTGGTCTCTATGACGTGTTCTTCGAGCTGTTCCTGAGCTATGTCTTGCTGAAGGAGGGCGCAACTGTCGGGTGTTAGGTCTGCAACAATGTGTAGGTTGGTTATTCATGTCAAAGTAACATCCACGTAAATGCCAGGAATCCAAGAACAGTGCACTGTAATGACATAACTAGTTTCACTCACATCACCTGACTGTGGTTTTACTGCTGTGGCTGATTGGTGTATATACTGTGATGAATCATGTAGTTCTATTCTGGGATGTCTACGTAGCCTAATATAGTACAGTTTCCTGGAAATTCACTGAGAAATTCAAAGCTCTGTGATGTACTGGCAACCTGTCCAGGGTGTACCCTACCCCACCACCCTAAGCTCGATAAGCAACAAAGAAAATGGATGGATGGATAAAGTAACCAGATGAAATTGTTTTCTCTTGTCTATTCCTGTGAGCTAAATGCCAAACATCAGCAAGCTGATCACTGCAAAGCTCATTTGAATCGAAATGAGATGTGAACGCAGACTCACTGATAGATTTCCCAGGGTACAGCTTGGCCTGGCTGTATCCAGGTACGTGAGTCTCATCCTTGGCTCGCAGTGTGTCCAGCTCGTGTTTGATAATGTACTGACACTCAGCCACACTGAGGAAGCTGTCGCCATCCCCTGGAGAGACAGAGCAGATCAGAGACAAACAGCAAACACACAGTGACATTCACAATAAAGGCATGTGTTCACAGGCTGTGACAGTGAGGCCAGTCATTTCAAACCGAGTGTGTCAACTATGATGACAACAGTTAGTTCTGATGGTGCAATTCATTTTCCTTCACCTCTTTTTGGAGGTGGATTTTTGTAGTACCCTGCAAAGCTTGGAGTGGTGATTATTAGAAAACGGCTACATGCTAGAACAAGGGTAATAATGAAATATTAACGCAGCTCAGCAATATCAAAGAGCTGTGAGCTCATTCACTTTTACAAACTGCAACTGGCCTCCAGAGGGGTGGACTACAAAGCAAAGATTAATGGGTAAGCGAGGTATACTGAGCTTAAACTCAGAGTTCTCAGTGTCACGAAGGCGGCTCTCTTTTTACCAGGCTAGATCACCATGGTAACACCATGAACACATCACTTTGTCCAGAGCAGGTTATGTTGAGAGTTTTGGTGTAAAATGTGCTGGAAACATAACACTCACTGATGATGTATAGATATTTTGCTGAAGGAATACTTGTTATAGGGTCAACTGGTTGATCCGTACCTTACTAACAGCACTTAATGAAGCCCAGCTGTAAAGGTGCAACAACACAAACTGTATGCGCTGTATTCATTAGGTGATGCAGAAAATGTATAAATGTTTTTACGCTTGCTCCTAATGCTGCTAAGTCTGTTTCACACTGCTGGAATTGCAGCGACAAGAGAACAAATTAGAAAATTAGAATATTCAATCAAGAAAATGATCTGGCAACAAACTAAAGTGATTTCCACATCTCCTTTATTAGGCTGTGGACTGTCAGTCTGGAACACACTCAGCAACCTTTAATGTTTAAGTACATGCAGTTTAAAGTTTCAGAGCTCTGATGTGCAGCTGTCATTTTAGAAATAAACAGCAGCACAGAGAACACACAGAACTCTAAAATAAACAGAGCTGTATTTATTTTACAGCTCTGTGTGCTTGTGATGATCATGAATTCACATGATTAAAGAATTTCTGCAGCATTACTCTCGTCTTATTTGCAGTTCCAGTGTTGCATTTTGCTGTTACATTTTTTATGCTCATTATAGGTCTCTAACACCCGTTCCTCTGATAATGTCTCTGATTGGAGTAGGCAGTGCTTAGCGTGATTTTGTGTGGAAGAAGAGTCAAATGATGCATCAAATGTCCCCTTTTAATGTGAGTGTGCACAGAGCCTGAAGCAGAAAGTCTGAGTTAATAAAGAAAGTTGATAACTACCAGTTATCTCTGACTGGGGTTTCAGGTTTTATCAAACCAGCTAACACAAAGAAAGCCTGGCTATGTTAAACTTGCTTCACAATAACCCCTCTGGGCTGCAACTAAACATGAAATGCATTACTGATAAAACTGTGTGGTACTGGTTCTCAAACTGTTGGCATCGAGCAGTTGCAGGTGGGGCACAGAAGGAGGAGAAATCGAAGTAGACTAAGCTGAATGAATAGGATCACAGCTTTAAGAAATCAGTGTAGGTTTGGTCATCAACAACCTTTAAAAAGATAAACATTGAACTAGCCAAGTTAGGAATTGTTTACACTTTATCCCGTCCAACGCTGTGCATCATACCCCATCAATGTGCAACAACACTATTCTAAGCATAAATATTCACAAACTAAACAACAGACGTTACCTTGAAAATCCTTGAATTTGTGTTTGTTGGCGCAGGTGAAGCTTCTCATGGACCCATCAGTGTACTCCTTAAAGAGGCCCAGATCCTCAGCACCGTAGAGCAGCCTCTGCATGGAGGCCCCCACCAGAAACATGTTGGGGTTTTCCTTCTCCTCCGCACAGACTCCAGGGCCCAACTGCTCCACCAGCAGCTCCACACCTGGAAAGAATGAGAGGATCAATAACAGCACTCAATAAAAGGGCAGATGACCAAGACAACAGTTCGAGGGGAGCAGATAACCATCCACACCTCCATTCTGTTGCCGGTCTCTTATCCTGCTCAGCAGCCAGGCAATGGCCTCCTCCTTGGTGTCCGAGGCCAGCTCCAGCACCACCAGAGGAGTGAACCTGGAGCCGCTGCCGTCTACTGATGGCTCCTGCTGCATCGTCCCCCCCTCCCAGGACACCTGTGTGAGAAATGAGAGAGAAATGAGCACTAGAAGAAATGTCTTGTTGTGCTCCTCAGAGAGAAACTATTACACTTAAGTCAACATGCAATCACAAACATCTGGATTCAAAATATTAAACAGATTATTTAGCAATTATTAACATGTAAATGTGATAAATATTACACTGATGGATTATATGATAATATAACACTAACATCAGAAGCATTCATCATTTCCCAATAGAAGAGCTGTTAACTTTTTACAGGTAAAACCAAGACAGCTTTAAAATATAAAGCTCAGCCTTAACAATGCAGACCTAAATGTGTAGAGGGGGGTGAACACTGAAGACTCGTATGCTTAAAAACATTTAAGCAGTGTTATACCTTTCAAGGCGTGTCCAGAGGGGCTGCATGGGATGACTCCCCAACCCCCCAGAAATATGACTGGCCCACTTGGTGTGTTATTCAAGTACTGAAGTACAGTTTTAATGTATCAAATATCATAATTTGTACTTCATAATATTTATTTTCAGGCTTTAGTTGCTTATAATTTTTATATAACAAATCTGATGCTGCTGTGATGCTTTAATATTATAGATAAAGCTGCCCAGTATTATAGATGTAATTAAAACTGTCTCCAGCTGCAGTGTTACAGTGATGCACACATCAATGAATCAATAATTATCCTATAATATCATGTATGTCATTGTGCATGATGAGTGCTTTTACTTTAGGTACTTTAAGTAAATTTTGATGCTAAAACTTTTGCAGTATTTGTGTACTTAAGTAGGATTATGACTTCTCCTTAAGTAAAGTATAAATACAATAATAAATAAAGTCTTGTTCTTGTGTTCTTGGTCCCCCATTTTGCCCTATTTAAAAACGTCTGGAGACTTCTGTGGTAATACATGAGTTTTTAAATTGTTTTAAGACTTTTTAAAGGACCCTTAGATGATGTGTTCTATGATTTATAGGGGAAATGGGGGCGCTGCTGTGTGCTACAACAAATTCAAAATGTATTTACATGACTAGAATGTAGCGTGTGAAGTGCAGATTTTGAATTAAAAGAGATGCTGGCCCAGAACAGAGAAAGAAGTCACAGAACTATTCACCTAACAGGTTTACACAAGGTGTGGCAAAGCTACTCCACCTTAGTATGAACAGTGACTTCCCTGCAGTAAAATAAACTAATCATCACCGGTGGAATCAGTACTACTAGGTCTACTGTGGGGAGTAAATCTCAGCCCGCATGTATAAACTGTAAGGAGAGTATGCTGGAGAGCTGAGGACAGATCTAGTGAACCGACACGAACAGCTGAGCGGCTGCTGTTCACACAGAAAGGGAGTGGCCTGACGGGTGTGCTGCTAATCTACGAGTTTGTCTACTCCAGCCTTCTCCTCTGTCTGTCTGTGTGTCGGGGAAGCACAGCACTCACCCAAATCTGTGTAGGAAGCGAGTCTGTTCCAGGCTCAGGGTGGGAGCCGTGCTTATCTGTGAACAGCAAGAAAAGAATGTGAGCGACGAGTGTGCGGAGTTTGAAGCCCGCTGCAGCCGGCGGACTTCTACGTCTATGTTCTTCTATGTTTTACGTCACGGAACAGCGCAGGAAACTTCAGCTGTCACACCCAGCGACGCTCCACTCCTGTTCCGCTGCTGGCTGGGACTTCGACACCGATCAGTGACATTTTACTGAATCTAATCTTTGTTTTCTCTGTGGTGCTCTGCCCCC
>VUQI01036797.1:2305-22097 GCA_015106735.1 Paratilapia polleni
GGGTGGGGGGGTTCAGGTGACTGTTCACTTCCACTGAGGTCAAACTGAAACTGTGCAGTTAAGTCATTTCCAGTGAAAAGTAAAATGCGTGTTTAGTCTGTTTGGGTATTTGTATAATAAAGTGTGTGTGAAGCAGTGGCTTCCAGTGCAATACAGCTTGTGTCAATAAGCTAGTGTGTGTGGTGTGTGTTTAACATTTTCTATAAGCATCTGGGTGTTTCATATTTCAGAAGACATCAAAGGCAAACTTTATTTCCCTTTTTTAAACAACATTCTTTACAATCATACTCAAAAAAAAACAAGGAGAGAGAGAGAGCAAGAATGAGTGAGAGAGGGAGAGACTGAGGGGAGAGGAAAATGTCATCCTTTCTTATCTTAATTGTTGTGTAATCTCAGTTAAGCATTGAGGGGCCTGTCTAGGCTTTGACACCCAGCCTCAGTGTTTTGGTATATATGATGATTGTTAAGCAGTTCCTATATTCTCCACGTTGAAGGAAAGTCTGGGTTTAACTTATAGGATTAATATGGCAACGATTTCAACGGATTAAAATAACAACAGCAACATTGCTAACATTCAATGCAGCTTTGATAACCGCTGTGATGTCACCCTGCTGCGTTTTGAAGGCTTAGTTTTAGGAATGCTGATTTTTCTGGAGCCTGAAGTGAAAATATTTTGAATGCTAAGTTATGAGCAAACGCTAGCAAGCTTAGTTAGCAAGCTGCATCCAGAAACTGCACGGGAGCAACAAACGGGCAGACATATCTGCTACAGTAAAAAAAAAAAAAAAGAGAGCTTCAGTTCACTGACTCGAATTAGTGGAGGGGAGGCCTAGCAGATAACTACTGGCTACAGCTGCCTGTACTGGCATGCCTGTCAATCAAAGCGACTGCTAACTTTAAACCTTAATAAAATCTAATTGGGTGGATTCTGAACAAATTCACCAATTGCACAGGTGTTATGAAGGAGGAAACTATCCACTGAGACCAAAACTGCTTTCTTATACCAGGATGTAAACATGCTTTTAAATGCTGTAAGTTTAGGCATTTTAACATGGGAGTCTGTGGGGACTCACTTGCTTTTGGAGCCAGCCTCAAGTGGCCACTTCAGGAACTGTGGTTCTTGGCATCTGCATATTGGCTTAACTTTTCAACTTTTAATCAAAATATGTAATTTGTCATTGCCTTCCAAAATTACTCTGGCACCCCTACTGACACAAAGACACCATTTGTGAGTGCCTGTACTAAAATAATTTGCTCATTCAAATACATTAAACTGTAATTAGATGTAAGTCAATGCACCTGATATAATAAAAAATGAAATTAAAAATGTTACACATAATACAAAATTAGTACTAATAGAATATATAGAAAACCTTTTGTGCTTGGCTCATTACATTTTTGTTTGCATCCTGGACTCTGCAGGCGTTGTCTTCTGGCTGCACAATCAGCATTCTTATCTATGATTATCACATCAGACTCTGAGCTGATTAAATATGGGAGTTATGGACACAATGGTTTACTTGTTTTCTTGCACAACTTCACGTAAGTGTTGCTGTTGCCATTTTATTTTTTTCCAAGACACACACTAAATTATAACCTTGGTCTTTCTTTGGAAGGTTTTTGCAATCATTCCTATTGCTTAACACTGTACACAGCAAAGTAATTGCTGAGAACATGGCACCATCATTTCAACAAAGTCCAAAAGGAACAAGAAACACAAGTCAGACAGTCAGGCTGGTTTTCAACAAACCAACAGTTTAGGCAGATTATGTAACCTACCTCACTACATTTGGAGGTAAAACCGAAAGTTAATTCACCTGAAATGATGGCTCACTAGTAAACAGACTGGTAGGTCATAGTGGAGACAAGAAGCCAGTCAGTTTGTGTGAACATTTCATTGCTGAGAACAAGTGATGTTGAAAAATGTGTGGGTTTAAAACCTGTCTGACAGTCTAACTTGAATTTCTTGAACTGTCTGACTTTGTTCTAGATCTTAGTTATTAGCTTGAGAACAATGTTGTTATTACTGATGTCCAGATCTGCTATTATATACCCAGTGGTAACAGAATTAAATTATAAGAGATTTTTGGTTTTGGCCTTGAGAGGCCAAAACCAAAAAAGTCTGACATCTCTCCTGCCTTGGCCTCTATCACATGAACAATCTACTTTCAGTCGCCCATCAGCCCCCACAATATACAAACACACACATACCAATACTGTATAGGTTACATGCCAGCCCTCATTTTGGAAGCTGTTTTGGAAAGGGTGTCATAGATGTCAACTGTGAGGGATAAAGATCAACAGGTGAGTCTTGGCTGAAGGATATGGTACACATACATACACACACACACATCAACACACACATGCATACACAGTTATATGATTCCTTGATGTGATCTAATTCAAGTTCTGGCTGAGCTTTCAGTGGTGCTGGGGTTAGGAAAGGTGGTTGCACACAAAATCTTCTGTCTGCAGCTTTCAGCTTCCAACACACTATTTATTAGTCTCCTGCTCTTTGCTTCTCCCTGTCTCAGTTTTTCACCTCAGCTGCTCTCTGAACCTGCTTATGTACGACCTTGTCGCTCCTCTCCGACTCTCACCAGCCACTGCTCATTTTCTATTTCTATTTCTATTTTCTCATTTTCTAGTCAGGTTTGCTCAGGTACAAGAGAAACACTGGGATTTTCTTTGTATCATTCATGTGTGCTCTAAACATACAATTTGGCTCAAGGAACCTGATGAAAAATGTGATCAAAGCCATTAAAATATTATGTACTTTACATTTTTGAGTAAAGCTAATTTCAGACTGCCATTTCACTGTTATCTGCATTTGCCGTGGTCTGAAAGACACTTCCAAGTAATCCCATCTTATGCTACAGGCACCCTAGGGAAAAGTGGTTAGTACCACGGCACCACCAAAATTATTGTGGACGTGTGCAGTGAGCTTGAGATCTTGTTGCCTTTGAAATAGTTGCTTCGAAGATGGGGACCAGGTCTGTGACGACTTGCAGTCAGTTGCCGGCTTCAAAGCAACTTTGGCGTATCAAGACTGATAAAATGGCAATAACATGAAGTCAGTCTGCTATCAGTTTGTGACTGAGTAGGGTAAAGTTGGCAATTACACGCAATCTGTGACAATGGCAATTAAACAGAAATTCGCATTAAGTACTTACATTCAGAGTCTAGACAGGACATAAATTTGAAACAGAAATTCCTCCACAAATAGTGACGTAGTTGCTGCAGGCCGGCATTTTAACTGCAAAATGACATAGGCGCTCAACAACCTTGTTTTATATAGGAAGATAACCAGAATATAACCAGTTGGCAACCAGTTGAGTCCCCATTTGCAAAGAGATGTGTCACAGACGAGTTGGGCTCATTGGCGTAGACTGACTCAGATTGATTGCAACTTGTTGGCAATCTGTCTGCATTTATAACTTAGATGGCAATTATTTGCAAACCTTCGCCAATCTGTGTGAGAGCGATTGCTGTCAGTCCGAGACAGACTGCAATTGTTTGGAGACAGGTTGTGACAGGTCACCAAGAGGTTGAGGTTGTTGCATGCTCAACCTCTGGGCAACTAGTTGGTTGCTGTAACTACTTGCAATCGGTTGCCAAATGCAAAAAATTCAATGCAATCACTGGTCAACCATCAGTTTTATCTATTGGCAAGGAGGTTCCTTTTTACTCTAGTGTGACCAAGGCATTAGAAAAATTTGCTGCAATTCAGCCGGGGTGCAGTAGAGAACGCTGACGAGACAGTCCTCGACGAATCAGAGTGAATTGAGCTGAATGCTAAAATAATTATTTACACCTGCTTCTAGACAAAAAAAAACAAAATCCTAATTTTATTTTAGTTTTCACAGGTTCTTTATAGATAGCGTTATATTGGCTCAGTGCTTTCTATTGAAAACATGGTTACAACTTCCAGAAGAAAAAATGTTTACCCAAAAAAAAATGTACATTTCTGGACTCTGAAATGCTCTATAGGGACAAATCATTTTTGGACTATCTCATAAGTGCCTCCTACAAAACCAGAAATCCAGAGAATGGGAGAAGTCATAATATACAAAGAACTTCTTTGATGTGTTATAAAGAGTGATCCATCGTTAGTGCTCCTAACCTGTGCTTCTTTTTATATTTAAGGTTGATTTTTCTTTTTCTTTTACACTTACTCTTTGCGGTCAACTTCGGTATCTTTCCTTTTCTTGTGTTTGTTCCCATAGTCCATCCCTCTGCATAGCCAATGAGCTATGTAAACTGACATAAATGCAGGACTAGAAATCTGCCTTAAGTAGACAAGTATCAGTATATATAGATAATAATTTATCCAACATGAACGCATGAAATTCAGCAGAAGTCACCCTGATATTCTGTATAATCCACATACTGCTCCATAAACAGTTTTTCCAGGGAAATTTCCTCAGTAGAACGTTGTTCCAATAAAAACTGTTCACTGATATTTTTCAGGTCATACTGCTACACAGTCCTGAATTTAGTATTACTGAAGAGAAATGAAGTCAAAACAACAGGAATAGACAGAAGCAGAAGGAGGGCAAGGAGGGCAAGCAGGAGGAAGAGGGTGGCTTGAATGGGCATGCTCATCGGTTTGGGTCAACGGATTTCAATCCCTGCTCACTTCCCTTATTTCTATTCTGCCTCTGTAACATGAAGGGAGACAGAAGAAGAGGAAAAGGCCAGTGGTGGTGTTGAGCGGGTGTTGGATGACATATCGTGGACAGGGGAACAGTCTTCTATAGGCTACATCTCATCCAGAATGGCGTTTCCTCTCTGTGCAGCATTCCTCATCTTATCAGCCCCAATAATCTGCCGTTCTCATCGTGCCCAAACAGGGAGAGCCAAACCTGAAAGAGTGTGCAGGAGAGAGAAAGAGAGAGAGCAAAAAGTAGCTCCTTCATTTGCTCTCTCTTTCTATGTCTGTTGGCTGGTGATAAAGTGATAAGGTGGGTAGGAAAACAGTGAGCTGCCTGCCACTCAGAGGAAGTGGTCGCTCAGTCCCGCAGACTGAGCATGCTCTGAAATCCATGGATTTACAAAGAGGGGAGGAAGTGCAAGCTGCGTCAAAGTAACTAAAAACAGTAAATGTTTGACTTATTACTTTATTTCAGAGTGGAAAATTGACCACAGTACACTTAAATGACAGTTGTAATTATCACTTAAATGAAAAATCAGTTGAAAGATCAGTATATAAATTAAAATTTCACTATTGAACCTACCTTAAAATTTATAAACCAGTAAAGGAACAATTCTGCATTTTTCAATCTGATTTTGAATGTTAGTGAATACATAAATAACAATAATAATATTCAACGAATACTTTGGAGAGTGCTAGAAAGCAGGGGTGTAGAAATGTTTGCTGTAGCACCCACTAGGACAACAGACTTAAAATGATATTTTGCCTGATAGTACTTGTTTGTACTTTAGATCAGAGTCTGCTCATTAAAGACAGATGTAGCCACTGTGATAGAGGCCAGAACTGTTTGATGTGCCAGGCTGTAAACATGCTTCTTGCTGGTGTAAAGTTAGCCATTTTAGCCTGAAAGTCTATGGTGACTGACTCACTTTTGGAGTCAGCCTCAAGTGGCCATCTCTACAATAATACATCTGATTGAGGTATTATTGTAGAGATCGGCTGGCAACCACAACCACTGGTCACTAGGGAAAAATGTGTATTCCTTGACTGGTTGGCGAGTGGTTTCTTGCTGTCTGTAGGTGAAATTAGTGGCAAAAAGGTTCTGTGAAAGGTGAGACGCAAACTGGAAACTGAGGCTGCTCACATTCAAAGTAAAAGTTGTGTCTTACTGCTGAAACCAACACATTTCAAAACATGCAACTTTTACTTTGAAGGTGAATGCTCTCCGGTTTCAATCGCACTTTTTCAAGTTTCACTACCACTCAGTGTTTAGTTAGCAAGTGTTTGCAGACAAGTCAACCTCTTCGATGAAAACCACTGGCGACCGTGGCAATCTGCTAGCAACCAAAGCAATCACAAGGTTTTGGGTGCAGCACCCTCTTTGTGATCGATTTCACCCACCCATAGCCAGAAACGTCCAGCAACCACTCACCAACCGGTCGGGTAATACACATTTTTCCCTAGTGACCAGAGGTTTCCAAGGGGTTGGCGACCAGTCTCTAGGCCTGTGAGACTGGGGCCTAAGCAGGTATGAAATCAGATATAGACAGAACTACTAGAATCAATGTCTGGAGCTACAACAGTAAAACCCAAATTGTAATAAACTTTTTGCAGTACGTTTTGCTGTATTCTTAGAGTTTTGCGCTACTACTTTTGCTTCAGTAAAATATCTGTCTCCTGGGTCAAGCAAAGCGGTGAGTTGGGAGGGAGTAAAAAATGACAGATGAGCTAGCTCTGAGAATGACTGAATGAAAAAGAGAAATAAATTGCGCACAAGTGAGAGACAGAAAGAGTGAGGGAGGGAGGAAAGACAAAAAGCAAAAGTAATGCAACAGAGCAGCCTTAGGGTTACAGGAATGCAGAGGCGCTTGAGTTCAGGAGGGTTTGAAATGTGTGTGTGTATGTGTGGTGTGTATATGAAAAAGAGAGACGTGAGTGTGTGAATACTGGGTCGCCTGAAAACAGCGGCCCCAGAATTAATTACCCAATCAAGATAACCAGCCAGGGAAAGACATTAAGGAGGTCACACTACAATTAACCTCTTACTCTAAACCTTTCACACACTATGAAGAAGTCATAGGTTCATTGCAGAAAACACAGTGAATGAAAGTCACAGTTTAATATCACTTTTCAGGACTGACTTTTGCTAACTTGCAGGACCCAATGTGCTCTTATTTTGAAGCATTTCCTGTACTCTGTTATTTTTGGGGGATATAGTGACTCTACCTGTCCTGTTCAAGAATCTCTGGCAAAGCCGTGTTGTTTACAGTGGGATATTGAGTGAGTCGGGGGCTCGAGTGGAGTGGAGTCGGATGTGGTTCACACATTCCACCAGAGACTCAGATTACACTGCAGGAAACACCGGCCCTGCAAGACACACACTGCCTGACTCTGTGATTTATAAACATACTGCTCTATGGGACATACACACTCTCAGAGACACGCATTAAAAATCACAGCGACTTCGCTGTGAGCCAGTCACTGTGGCTCAGTGACTCTCATTCACTTTCTTCCTTTCCTTCCTTCCTGCTTCTCCTGCAATTCTCAGACTCCAGTTTTCTCCTCCTGTCAGGGTTAATGGTAAAGACAACTCATGGGTGTTAGTGCTGGTTTGACATCATTGCATATTCATGAGCTGGTGGGTGAGTATTCAGTCTCTAAAAACTGGCATTCATTAGTAAACACAACTTCAATCACCATAAAGTGGCCCTTTGTGAAAGGTTCATGAAAGACACACACATGAAATAGGTCTCTGGGGAGACTGTCATCATCAGAAAACCAAAAGAAATGACTTATGCTTATGTTTTCCTGACCCAGTAGACATGGGATAAGAGGCAGATATACCCTAGACAGGCCACCAGTCAATCACAGATTGAAATATAAAATATGTGCAGTATATACATTATATTATTAATATTGCCCAAAATTAGAGCAACAATGTGAGTGCCAAGGGTGCAGGTATTTCAGGGGAAATGAAAAATGCCACTTTTAGGAACTACCAACAAACTAACTGAATAACTAACGCCATTTTGTGGCCGTTTTGCCACCTGAATCTCCCCGTTACACACAAGGTGTCCTTTGGGGTCAGGCCTTGATGAGTATGGAGTACTAGTATAAAAAATTACTCACACCAGTGGCTTTGACAAAACAGTACTAACTGACTTCAACTGGAAGACTGCTTTTTTTTTTTTTCATGCTCTCATTATGTTCACATCACCAGCCTAATGCTCAAAACAGAATTTATAAAACCATTTATGAAAATGGAACACAGGTCCACGTTTACCCGGGGGTGCTTAGGTCTGAAAACCTGCCCAGATCCTTTCCTCCTCTCCTGAGAAGCCATAGTGCATCTTCCAGTCCGGCAGCCGTATTCCCTGAAGCCGCTCAGGGGAAAACCCTGGGTAATCAAGTCCAGCTGTGACAAGGGGGCAAAGACACGAGCTGACATAACTCACCCTTCTCTCCCTAACTCTGTCAACAATACCCTCTTGCTCTCTTCCCCCTTCCCTCTGTCTTTTCTCCTCATCTGCCAGGTTTCTCTTGTCAGGCCTTTGGCCGACTAATGCTGGCTGATAGCGCAGGAATCCTGGCCCACAATCCTAGGTGCTCCCTCGCTAACTCAGGGGCAGACTGGGGCCAACAAATTGCTGTAAGGTGCCGAGGGTACACCTCTCCATCAAGGCACAGACATTATGTTACAAATACAGAATGATACAGAAAGTCAGACTATCAGGCTGAGTAGGTGCCTACAGTCTGAAGCAGAACTAGAGAGACTACCTTGGTCTTCCTACCTTAATAACAACCTACTTCTCTGTACGCCACAACTTTATCAATGCTTCTTTATATTTGTACACCTTCATATCCAATGAGGCTCTACACTGTTGCCATGTCTCTC
The DNA here is from genome assembly GCA_015106735.1 of Paratilapia polleni. Classification (NCBI taxonomy): domain Eukaryota; kingdom Metazoa; phylum Chordata; class Actinopteri; order Cichliformes; family Cichlidae; genus Paratilapia; species Paratilapia polleni. The sequence continues at coordinate 10,855 of VUQI01036797.1, forward strand.
TCTTTCTCTCTGGGAGCAGTACCGGGTCAGTCTGTGGGTTGGACTGCCGAGGGGCCCAGGGTGGTTCCGCTCTGACGGTAGGAGGAAACTCCTTCAGGAAATACCAAACTGCCAGACACACACACTTGCACACACAATCCACAATCTCTTTCTTTTTCTAGTGCAAGCAGACTAAAGCTTCTGCACAAACTGCCCCAGTTAAAAGCCCATTACTGCCTTTTCTCACTTTCAGCTCTGTCACACTGAGACAAATAGAAGCGATCTTGAAACAGTTCTGTTTGGTGTAGTCAGATGTCCACAGGTATGTCCGTTTGCATGCTAAACCTGCGGTGTTACACAACCCAGAGTTTGGCTGACGGCCAGGGTTTTTATGGCATCAGTTACAGGTAACTTTAACGAGTCGGCTCAATTAAACAATAAATCACTGTAGAGCCAAGTTTCTGCCCCTGAGAGCCCAACCTCTCCCCTCTCACTAGTAAAAGTTGATAGAGGTGTTTCCTTCTAGAAGAGTAAGAAATTAGGTATACTAGCACGCAGGAAAACAGACACCTTTACACAAGACTTTACAAAAATAAGCATGAGCTATGTTTGTCAACCAGCTACGCTTAGTGTCTTAAAATCAAGTTGATATGGAGAGAGCCATCTTAGTAAAAGACTTTATTCATGCCAAAAATGATTTTTTACTACAGGTGAAACTGCAACATAAACAAGTAAAACCTCCGTAGCTTTAGTTTCAGATTTTCTCATGGCTATTGTCAGTGACAAAAAACAGGATTTCAACTCTACAAAAATGTTATGGACATTTTTGCAGAGCTGGGGAAGACGGAAAGAGGAGAGATGTGCCTCCAAATAAATTAATCGCTCCCTGCTGCCCTGACACTATTCAAATCCTTATAGGTTAGTGATGACGCAACAATCTCAGGCTATTTTGCATGCTTTTGACCACTGATATCACTGATGCTCTGCTTCACTTCAGAATACATGTTCTCTGTAGATAAACTCCCTCTCATTTTCATATTTTCTTGGACTCTTATTGTGCTACAACAATAAAGGTCAGAACAGAAGCAGCTATTTATAGGGACAATATGTAGTTGAAACTCTGCCTCTCAATGATTTGATTGCCCAAACTCAGATTTGGTGATAAAACCTGTGTGACTGCAATGTACGCGCACACACATGCACACACACGCACACACACACACACACACACACACGCACAAAAAGGATCAGTTCACATAGGTAAATGTGGCATAAGCTAGGTGAGCAGTTCTGCAGAAGTCCAATACTATGTTAAATGATGTCATGGCCTTTCATCAGTACTTTAAAACCTTAAAGGGGAACTCCAATTTTACACATTAATCTTGCCTTCCAGAGTGGCACTCAGCCTCTGAAAACAATTGTGGGAAATGTAGGATATAGTGTATTTGGTGCTTGACCAACAGGGTGTCAAATGTCAGAATATCTGAAAGCATCTACTACTTTGAATTTAGAAATCCTTTTTGGAAGGACAATTTTAAGAAGCAGAACACAAACTCAGCTGAGTCCACCCTCAACAAGAGCAGTCCCAGACTAAATACCTCCTCCAAGGATAAAAATTCCCTCCATAAACTGAGTTCCTGGATCCAGAAGAATATGTGAAACTGGAGTAGTTTTATTATTTGAATTTGAAGATATGGCATGAAATGTTTAATTTGCCGTATTTTGCGGATTAAAAAAATTCCTGAATCTGGATCCAGATCCAGACCTCTAAATTGAGTCCATGACCATGAAACTTTGCTCCAGAAGGTGTTTGGGTTGTCCATGTGGGCAGCTGCAAATTTCAATTGAGCTTGAAGGTGTCGATTTTGGATTCAAAACTCGCTTCACTGTGGATAGTGACGCTGGTGTTCCAGCAGTTTCCAGTTCATGGCAGGCTTGAGGCTTGGTGGTTCCCGGGTTGTTCTTGAAGATCCTAACCATTTTCCTCTCATCTGAGGGTGACAGCCTGGGTCTTCTTTCAGACCTTGGCAAACTGGTGACATGTCCGAATAACTTGTAGTTATGTACAGTTGTTTGAACTGATGATCTTGGAATCTGCAGTTGTTAAGAAATGGCACCAAGAGACCTTCCCAACTTGTGTAAATCTACAGTTCTCCTTCTTAGATCTTCACTGAGTTCCTTGCACTTTCCCCTTGTTCTGAGTATTGGTCAATCCAATGAGTGTTGTCAAACAAACCCTTTATATGCTGGCAAAGAGAAACTACCAGTCGTAGTCAATCATGATCACTAATGAGACGTTAATAGGCCTTCGCCATGTCAAGTTAAAAGACACTGTAGAACCTGCAGCACCACTTATTAAAAGATTTAGGTGAACACATATATTTATTTGACCCTGTATGTGTAATTCTGACCCTGTGTGGATTAACGAAAATCCAAAATAAATTCAAACTTGTGCACCCAATTCTTGTTTTTTAAACTCATTAAAGATGTATGCTGTACAATCATTCCACCCTGGAAAAAGAAAAGTTCCAGGAAATCATTAAAGGCCCAAAATTACCATGACATTCATGCCCATGATGAGTGTATGTAAACTTTTGACCACAACTGTATATCTAAGTTCTAATATTATATTTCTATCCTATTTTCCACTAAAATTTACAAAACGTGTTTGAAATTATAACTTCATAGTCACACTAACATCCTAAACTTCTGTTAAGGGATCCTTGCTTATTTCAGGGATCAGAGAAATCTTAAAAAAAAATATATAAAAAATAAATATAAATAAAAATGTAATGGAACTGTTTGAATACATAGTCTTCACAGCAAAACATATATAGCTAAGAAAGAGGCACAATCCATCCATCCATTAGGCAGGAGCCTATCCCCGCTAGGGCGAGAGGCAGGGTACAGCATGGACAGGTTGCCAGTCTAGCGGTAAAATCATATAAAAATATTTTAAATCTAGTTAAACTTGAGACAGGTTGATTCACCAGGAGGAAAATGTCACTTGATACTAGAAATTGCTTTAAACAAGTTGAGTGAGCCACATTTGATATGACTGAATGTTTTGAGGTTTACTGCACAGCGTACCACAGGCAAAACAGACAGCATAGACTAAGGCTCACTCCGTTACTGTGCCAATCACTGCAATGGTGATTCTAAATGCATGAAGGCATTATGAACATCTTTGAATGCTACAATCTACTGGTGCACCTCCTTAAAAAACATTTTTTTTTTTTTAGCTAGTTTAAAGTCAGGTAGTGTTTGTTTTGGCTTGGTCTTTCTGCTAGCTCAGATGATACTGGCAGGTTTGTAGAGTTTTTTGTGTCTGAAAGTGCAATGTTTACATGAATTTCTATGCTATCTTTGTCTGAAATGTATGTGGACCTACTTTTGTGTGTTTTCAAGCTGCAGCACTGAGGCTGACCACAGGAAGTTCTAATCAGCAGAGCGGTGTGGCTACTACCTTCCCTTTCCCCTGTTGACCCCCTCCCCACCTCCACAATAGAGATACCAGGATCACATTACCAACTCTGAGGGTTAAGGGTCAATCCCATTTTTCAGCTCTCTCTGTCCCCTTTTTCCCCTTACAGATTCTTTCCCAGAGGTTACAGGCTCCCGTCACCTAAATTCACATCAGTTCACGCGTGGCAAAGGAATGGTATCCATCGGAAGCCCTCCATCCCCTCTCCCAAACACATATACACACCCCCTTTTCCTCGCCCACATAGCCATTTTAGTGTCCCCTTGACAGACAGTTCTCTCATCTCAAGGAGCACTCACACAAAGGATTGGACATGGTTAAAAACACATTTAAAACACTGCTGGCCTCTTTATTTCACTGAGTTGGTGTGTCTCTGTTAAAGTCTGTATTTTCATGCTGCAGAGGATTAGGTTACTGGGAGGTAACACTGAACCTGCACTGACCCTGTGCAAGGAAAACCAACCTCTTTGCAATAACAATAAAAAAATAGGAGGACTTACTTTAGGTACCTATCATTTGAAAATTAAAAGCTTGCTTACAACATCCAGTAGAAATGAGTATACTCCTTTGCAATATTAACTAAATGTCAGATGATTCCAAACTAAATTCCAAGCTCACCAGTCGAGGTTTTGCAGTGGAGATGTACTATATTAAAAAGGTTCCACAGTATGAACTCAATACAACTTCACTAATGCATGTCCACCTTTTTTTCATGACAGACTCAATCTGAGCATTGGTGGATTGATCACTAATTTATCCAGTCTGCATGTTAAAGAGTCCTTGGACAAGATGCTCACCCCTGTAAAACTGTATCATCTGTATGAGTATCATCCGCTGTATTCAAGAGATGTAAGTATTCTCCAAATTCATTCTGGGTCACGGTTCAGTTCAAAGCTGTTTTTTGGTTATGGCAGATAACATTAAACTTGGGGTGGATGGGGGGTAAGTTGAAAATTTAGTCAATAATAATTTAATAATAATTATGACACAATTACAGGTTTTCTAACTAGTGTGTCAATTTTTCTTGAACTGGGTTTACTTTAATGCCTGTATATCCAATATAATATCTTTCGAAATTTGATTTTGATTGATACACATTGGTTTATGCTTCCTAACTGGGCAGACTGATATTCCTGATGTTTATCTGAATTTGTGTTATACTGTGACGATAAAGTGTTCCCTTCATTTCTTTGAGCAGTGTAGTTCTGTCATAAAATACCTGGTTGATAAAATATCTAAGGAGTGTGAACATAAAAGCCTAATGTTCAAGTGACCACCCACATCAGTCAATTTTTTTTTTCTGAGGACTAATCTTAAAACTAGAAATGTTGTGTTCCATTTACTGCGAGGTGGAGATCAAAGATCATTAAAAGAAAACACTGAAATGTGAATTAACACAGGGAATGAAACACTTCTGCAACAAGCGGTTTCTACCACTTAACTATTCAATACATGCGGCCGATCGCAAGAAAACAAAGAGAGTCAACCAAGCCACTTAGTATGATATGCTCATGGGAGACAGCAGCCCTTAAATCATAGCTTCTATGCTAAAGAAAACCGCAGTCAAACCTAACATGTGCATGTTGGTAAACTGTGCGTAAGTGCACTCTCCCCGAGCACAAATCTGCTTTTGATCATGTTGTGGTTTCTCAAGTACATAATCCATTTTAATTATGGTTTGTCTCTCTGTCAAACATGGGAACAAGTGCAGAGAGCCACCGAAACTGACAAGGGATCATTTTCTCACAAACATCTACATAAACACATACACACATTTAGATGGTTAGTTAGGATAAGACTCTGTGGGTGAGTAAGATTTGCTTTGGTTTCATTTTGCATACATCAGTAGTATTTTAATGTACTTTTATATATTATATACCTAATTTATGTACAATTAACTCATCCTGCCATTAAACTGGACTGAACCGAGGCAGAAGGGAACAGAGAATGCTTTTATGAAGTTGGTTTAAATGATCAGCAAGGAAGTTAAGAACTGACTGGCAATCATCAGATAAGCAGGCCTAGGGAAATGTGAGTACAGAGATGACAAACTTACTGCAGTAGAGTGGAGCTGTTCTTACCACTGTCACACATCAGCTCTCCTTCTTCTCATTCAAATACCAAATGGATGAACCAGAAAATAACTTCTGTTCAGCTTTACAGTTACCACCAACTTTAATGGCAGTCAAGTTAAATATGAACAAATTATATAAGCAGTTATTTTAGTCTTAGATAATAAATGCAGCAATGCAATGAATTTCAAGATAATTTTTTGCAAAGACTGAAAAAAACAAAAAAACATAAAACAAAACAGACTGCTTAACTATTTGGAGAAGTGATCTTTATAAACAGTTATAATGTTATAAACAGTCTGCATATGGTGGCACAGTGATGCGATGGTTAGCACAATGGCCTCACAGAAAGAAGGTACCCTACCTTTCGCCCTATGACAGCTGGGACAGACTCCAGCCCCACGACAACCCTGAATTGGATAAGTCGAAGAAAATGGATAGATGGATAGATATATTTACATACGACTATGCACAATCTGTTGTCAAGGGACACGATTGTTGGTAATGGAAGCTTTCTGATTTACGTGTGTAATCTGAGAAGTGATGATTAATAAGTTTTAAGTGAGCTTTGGGTGCATGCAGGTAATCAGTCCATGTAGAAAGAAAAGAAAGAAGAAGGTACTGGCTAAAACACAATCGCAAAAACATTGGTATAAAAAAACATCTGATAGTGATTTAGATTTTAAATAGCTTTTTAAGATTTCTTTGTATTCAAAGGTTGACTGTAAACAATGGTATGCACATGGAGCAGAAAGTCTTGGCTTGGGTATCAATTATACATTATCCGGATTTCCCTGGCTACACTGGCATTGGCCATTGCCCCAGAAGCTAAGTCATTAGACAATCAGTGATGATTTCGGGAGAGCAGCAACCACAGTACTTAAGCATTCATATCTACAACCAAATTTCCAACTTTTACTAATTTCTGTGTTCTAGGAATCATTTCTGTGGCACTCTGTACTTTCCTAATGAATTAGTCAGGGACTCAGAAGTAGAGATGCAACAACTGCAATTTTCTTGCTCATACCGAGGCTGCTGTCTTGTGACTGGCTCTGAGCTCTGGACAGCTTTAGCTTTAGCTAAGTTGCCTTTGTTAGCGTCTTTCAAATATCCATGTTTAGCTGGATGAGAGTGATTTAAGTGTCTCATTAGGTTTGTTGTTAAGAATGTTTTCGTGGTGGTCACTCACAGTGAGGAGCTTCCACGCTAACAATATGTTAGCGTGTGGCTGTGAGTGTGCGTGTGACTATTTGCCTGCACCACTGTGCACGTGTTGTGCATACACGAAATGGACCGGCTCGTAATCGGACATACGTGAGGCTGACTGACCGGTCATCGGTCTCTGGCAGGTCAATCGGTGCACGTCTAAGAATAACTTAACATTAAAGGAGTGGGGGCATTTTTAAATCTTTCTGAACCTTGGTTCATTAAAACTCATATCTGAATGTTTAAATATCTTTGAAAACTGACTGATAAGTTGTACTGACCACTGGCAACTTTCAGGTCCAAGTGAAAATCTACAACCACTTCTGCAACCTTGTCTTTTATCATTCTCAATCATTTTCCATCCAGACCTGGCTGTCAGCGATCTTTCCAGACAGTGAATGGCTTTACTGTGAACCATCTTGGAAAAGAACACCCAATTCCTCCCTAATATACGGAAACCTTTTAAAATAATGCTAATATTTCATGCTTCCTTTGTGTGAAAGTACTGTGGGCGTCTGCCAAACATCCAAACTCCGCACCGATAGCCCGTTTCGTGTGTCAATGCCATAAATTCAGCCAGCAGAGCTCGACAAAGCTTGTTCAATGGATAAATCACACTGCTCATAAAAGCCATTTGCTTCTTTTTGTCTGTCTGGTGTTCATACATTCACCTCAATCCATCAATGAGGCAAACTGCTGTCAGAACACTAAGGCCTCTCTTTATTTCAAATTTCCCCTTATCATTGGCTTCTACTAAGAGGAATTTCAGGAATCCTGGAGTTTCTTTGCCAAGACCCAATATGACAAGGTGAAACACAGACACATGTGGCTTTTAAAACACAGACTCATTTCTGGTATATAAATCACACAAATTGATCACAGATGCTGGTGGTAACTACTGGTGGTGAGAAACAAGTGTGGAATAAAACAAAATAATTGACAATGATGTGTGAATCTGAGCACGGAAACAATGTTTGCATGATAATAAAGTCATAAACTGGCTCTCAGCCAGCTGCCACATCTTCTTAGCAGTACAGTATGGGAACTCCACCCAGTGAAATGGTCCGAGCTCGCTGCCTCAGCACTTTTCCATCCAAATGGCTGCGGTTCAGTTAGAGGTCTTGCTGCCTCGGTCCCAAGATGAAGCACCTCAGAGAGCCAGCAGTCCTAACCGGCCCCCTGGCTTCCACCGCCAGCCCCTGACTGACACCACTACACTGCCAGAGACGTAAAGCAGGATAATAATAGCTGCTCATTCCTCTCTATCCCTGCCGACCAGACAGGGTCAAATTGTCCAAAACCATATTTTACTAAATGATAAGTGACAAATGCAGGGGAATACCTCACCTTATAGCCTCAGTGAAATCAGATCTATGAATCCAGTTCAACTTATTTAGTGGGTCATTATTTTGGCAGGTCACTGACTCTGACTGATGGGTTTTGTGACGCTCTTGTAGCAATAGTAAAAAAAAGTCCTTTAAAAGGAAAACTCTATTATGGTGTACTTACTAGCATGCTAGATTCTTTTCAGAATTTAAAACTGACTGTATAGAGCATCACCAAACTGCTAAACATGAAAAGGAAGTTAAACATACTGTACCTGGATTGACTAATGCTCCATACAGCACACAGCACTAGAGGAATCTGGCAAGCTTTAAACAATTCTTCTGTATTGTAAAACTGTGTGCAAACCACCAGAAGGTATAGTTTAAATTACTTTAAGTTTTACATTTCAGTAAAAACCTATTCTAGATAACTGGGTCAAACAGGAGTCTTAAAAACAGAGTTTCAGCACCATCATCATGTAGTTAATCAGTGGGGTCTTTTGTGGTGGGTTTTTTGGGGCGACTCTGACAATAATAAGTTAAACATTCAGTCCTGAAAATGAACCAGTGGTACACACAATTTCCATAATTCACAAAAATCAACAAGAAAATACACAATGCAATGAAATTTAAAATCTACACAATGTATTGGAATCTTTAGCCAAAGGTTCCAATCACACTGGGCAGCACTACAGGGAGTGGTGCAAATCTGGTCTGGTTTAGGAGTAAAACAGCTGAGAGTACCTTGTTAAGGAAGAAGCATGAGTAAAAACAATGGTGAAGAGATCTGAATGGAGCTCCCGATTTTTATTACAGTGTGGATGGCTGAAGAGGGATTTCAACAAGTTTCTGCCTTTGTTGTTCTGTGGAGAAATGGTGCTTCAAATGAGAACCAAAGATTCCAATCAGAGGTTATTTAATGTATAACTCAAGTAATCCACTTTTAGGAATTCTTCATTGTAGAGAAATTGCTCCACAATGAAGAATTGAGTGTTGCAGTGTCATATACCTCTCTAATTAAAACTGTTATTAAAGTGCTATAATGGACTTGATCCCTAAAGAAAATTCCAACCTAATTTTGGGAAACTGAAATGGCCACCATATTTCAGGCTTCATTGAACAGTAGATATTACACCACAAAACAGGCCAACTGTTAAACTCTTCTCTGGGGCATAGGGACAGTGTATGAGTTACTGCCTGCCAGGAGCCATTATGTTAACAGCACATATATTTGCGGGGCCATACCTGTTTTTCTCATTGTTATGATAAAGAATTTCCTCCATAGTGAGCTCTGACAGTATGGTTTCTCCAATGTTACCATCTCTCCTTACTGTGTCTGTGCAGGGATTGTCTAGCACTTACACCATTGTGCACTGTTAAGATCAGAAAGTAAAAACAGTAATTGTGTGGAGATAAAGTGGGGTCAAAGAAAAGGGTGTCTGCAACATTCGACAGCTGCTCGAAGAGAGCACGTCTCATTCTCTTCAAATCAGAGAAATTGCAATACTCACTCTGTGTGCTGGAGACAGAACAACAAGGACCCTGGGATTGGATTTATGAGGTCTAGACCACCTGCATGGAGTAAAATGAAACCCCAAACCAGTCCTGCTTCTTCAACAGGGCCTAAGAACCAAGTACCTTGTGTCTACAGCTACAAAAGACACCATATTGATTTTAAAGGTCAGTATGCTTCAACCAAAGGTTAAACAGTCTTCCCCTCCACCTTTAAAACCCATAATTTCTGCCATCATTCATCTGTATAAATGAGTGCACCACCATGAATGTCTTTGATGAACGTTTCTATGACAATGTGTCTTGTTATCCCCAATTGACTTTTCACCTACCTTTAAGTGTTTCCATTTGCAGCTATACAAATCTGTCTTATGGCATAGTTTGCAACAAATCATACAAACTAGTTCATCATACCAGTTATCCAGACAAATCAAAAATGTTTTTAACAGGCTAGGATCTTGAAAAGAATTGAATGTAAAGGTTTGTTTTCTCTGAATTTAAATATAATTTTCTTGAGTAGACTACTTCTTGAGTAGAGTACTTGCTAAATATATCACCCAGCTTTAAACTCTGAAAATCAGTTTCTCTCTGTAAAGTTATAAAAAAATATTCAATCAATTTCCACTTGACATGACAGCATCTTACATATATTATCTTCCTGCTTGTTGCTCATTGAAACTCTGTGATGCTCACATTGAATAAAACTGTGATGTTTTTATGGAAGCACTGTAAGAGATGGACATTTTTAAGGTGTTTCTGTGATCACATAGGTACTTGTCATTTTATACACATTTCCCCCCACTTCCATTTGACATGAAAAATTATTTGAGCCATTAAGCCACCACCAACAGACTGAACCAATGAAATAAGGCAGGATGGAGCCATGCTTTTTTTGCTGACCCTACCATCTGAATGTCACAGCAGAAACTGAGACTCATCAGACCAGGCAACGTTTTTCCAATCTTTTATTGTCCAATTTTGGTGAGCTCCTGCAAACTTATTCTGCTGCTGTAGCCGATTTGCTTCAGGGTTGAACGTGTTGCACATTCAGAGATGCTCTTCTGCATACCTTGGTTGCAGCAAGTGGTTCTTTGAGTTACTGTTGCCTTCCTAACAGCTCAAAGTATTCTCCTCTGACCTCTGGTATCAACAAGGCATTTTCGCACAGAGAACTGCTGCTCACTGGATATTTTCTCTTTTTCTGACCATTCTCTGTAAACCCTGGAGATGGCTGTGTGGGAAAATCCCAGCAGATCAGCAGCTTCTGAAATAATCAGACCAGCCCGTCTGGCACCAACAGCCATGCCACGTTCAAAGTCACTTAAATCACCTTCCTTCCCCATTCTGATGCTTAGTTTGAACTTCAGCAGGTCGTCTTGACCATGTCCACATATATACAGTGGCGTGAAAAAGTAATTGCCCCCTAAACCTAATAACTGTTTGTGCCACCCTTGGCACTAACAACTGCAATCAAGTGTTTGTGATAACTGGCAACAAGTCTTTCACATCACTGTGGAGGAATTTTGGCCCACTCATCTTTGCAGAATTGTTTTAATTCAGCCACATTGGAGGGTTTTCGAGAATGAACGGTCTGTTTAAGGTCATCCCAAAGCATCTCAATCAGATTTATATCCAGACTTTGACTAGACCACTCCAAAACCTTCA
>VUQI01036805.1:2056-12871 GCA_015106735.1 Paratilapia polleni
TTCCTCCCACCACAGTCTGTGACAGTTTTTGACAGTGTTTCTTTTCCCCTCATCCAGATTTTAGAATCATGTCCAGAAATCAAGTGGCATTTTATCGGCCATCTACAGAAGAATAACGTCAACAAACTTTTGGGTGAGTGACCATCAGCTATCCTGTGGAAGCTGCATGTTAAGCTGAGCATAAGCTGCTGTTATATGTTCACAAACGCAAATCACGTTCAGCGTACTTCTTAGTGAAAGCTAAAGCAGGAGTCCAGCTTCTGAAATGTTACAGTCTTCTGTGGTAGAAAAAATTCACTTAGGGTACCAATATGGTGACCACATAGCTAGACATTATTCCGAGTTCTGAAATGATTGAATGGGTCTACGGACATGACATAACATGCAGAGAAATGAAGATCACTTTCTGTAGTCCCAAAGAGCCAATCGAATGATAGAACAAAGCTAAATCAGGTGTAAAAGTTGACAGTGATGTGTGAATGGTATGCAGAAAAAGCTTTTGTCATTTTACCATGGATTTTTTTCATCAGAAGTCAGGGTTTTAAATCATCGGAACATTGTCAGAAAAAGAAGGGGAAAAGTGGAGAATAGTCCACAAGCACGCAGAATAGAGTAAAGATAAGGAGTAACAGAGTCACAGCAAGAAAGATGTTTAGTAATAAAAGGTAGGCAAGGCTTAGAAATCAGAAGCAGCAAGTGCTGAGGTTTGAGATACGGACATTTGTTCTGCAGATGTGACCCACAACAGTTCAGTTTAGTGGGATTCTAAATCCACTGCCATGACTGAAATTTGTAAATTCCATTGTGTTCAGTATAGTTATTGATATTGACATCAGCAGCTAGCTATAACATACTGCATGTTGCAGGACCATCAGGAAACGATGGTCTACAGACATGACAAGAGGTCAGAGTGATGCGTGTGAAGATTATCTTTAAAGAAATTCTACTGTTCTACAAAAGCTATTTCTGGATTGGTGCAGCGTCCGCAGTAATGAGGATGCTGAACCGGTCAGTTTGTAGTAAAGAGAGTGCTGAATGTAAAAGTGAAGCTGTCAAGTTACTGGTTGACCCACGTTCCTACCCTCACCTATAGCCACGAGCTCTGGGCCGTGACTGAAAGAATGGGGTCTCATGAAATGAGCTTCCTGACTCTGTCTGGGCTCTTACTTAGAGACAAGGGTGAAGAGCTCAGTCATTCTGGAGGGGCTCAGAGTAGAGCCGCTACTCCTCCGTGACAAAAGGAGCCAGTTAAGGTGATTCAGGCATCTGATGAGGTTGCCTTCTAGATGCCTCCTCGATGAGGTGTTTCAGGCATGTCCAACTGGGAGAAGACCCCGAATATGCCCAGAACATGCTCTCTCAGCTGCCTTGGTAACGCTTTGGCATCCCCACAGAATAGCTAGAGGAAGTGGCCAAGGAGAGGGGGTTCTGGGTGTGTCTGCTTAGATCGCTGCCCCCACAACCTGGATCCAGATAAGGGGCAGAAAAGGGATGAAAAGCTATGTCTGCTGGGTTTGTATCCAGCAGAACACGATTAGAACAAAAATGAACAAATATTAATGATCCCCACTTTTTAAATGCCAGAAAGCTAACAACGTTGTTTTAGGAAAATAAATCATAGACCAAATATTACACACAGGATAAGACAAATGATGGCAAACCTTCCTTTAGAAGGATTTGAAAAGGTTTGGTGATCCTTTCTGAATAACATAAAATCTTTTGAGGATATTGATTGCTGTGTGTTAAATGGGAAGAGCAGATTCCTGCCCGTTTTTTCTTTTTGCTTTCAGTTGGCTTCTTTTTGTTTATTTCTTTTGGGGTAATTGTTCAAAATTAAATGAAGATTTTTATGACAAAAAAAAAAACAAAAAACCAATAACAACAAAACATTCTGTCATCCTCCTGTCCCCAGGCGTGCAGAATTTGTTCCTGGTGGAGACAATCGACTCGGCGAAACTGGCCGACAAGGTCAACAGCTCGTGGCAGCGCATCAGGGGATCCAGCACACAGAGGTTAAAGGTCATGGTGCAGGTCAACACCAGCGGAGAACAGAGTGAGTGCTGCTTGCGTGTGATGATCTGACCATCAATCCAGTCCGTGTTACATGAACAGGATGTCAAATGTTTGTCTTAGGCAAACATGGCTTGCCACCAGAGGAGACGGTGAACACAGTGAAACACATAGTGTCTCAGTGCCCCGCCCTGCACTTCTCAGGACTCATGACCATCGGGCGCTACGGCTACGTCCTCACTCTTGGTCCCAACCCGGACTTCCAGGTGCAACAATCCTAGAACAGCTGCATTTACCTGTGATCATTTTTGTGTGCACCAGTAAAAATTTATCATAACTAGGGCTGCACAGTTAACCAAATTTTCTTGATCATGATTTTGGCTTCCCACAATTAAATGAACATGAAAGAGCGGAATTTAGAACACCAACAGAACGCAAAGCAAAAGCAAATCAAGTGCTCCCTAAATCAGTGCCTGACCACATGCCTGCATGTGCCAATCACAGCTGTTCCCTGCACCGTGCAGCTTGTTTGATGGACTAGTCTGGACGAGTAACACTACGTTAAAAGACAGATATGTTTGTCCCTGGAAGTGAATCATCATTGGTTGTTTGGAAGTACTTTGGATTTAGCGCAAGTGATGTTAACCAGTAAGAAATCATATCACAGCAAAGAGTGCTGTGGAGTTGCGTTTAACTTATTCAACCGCCTGAAAACACACCACAAACTGCAGTATAATTAATCCGTGAAGGCCAAGAAAAACAATGCAATGGTTGCTAAAATGAATCGTCCAACATGTCTCCTCCCAAGATCAAACCAGGATTGTGATCTCAATATTGAACAAAACAATCGTGATGATCATTTCGGCCATAATTGTGCAGCCCTAGTTTTAAATATCACTACTTAGTACTACTAATATCAGTATTGGTGTCAGTCTCAAAAGTCCAGCATCGGTCAGGCTGTAATCTCAACAATACGCCTGTGTAGATGCTGCTGAGTCGGAGGCAGGAGGTGTGTGACAGTCTGAAGCTGCCTCTGGAGGAGGTAGAACTCAGCATGGGTATGTCCACAGATTTTGAACATGCGGTGAGTATCTCTCCTATATGGAAGCTAGTGACAGCAATTTTAAAAACTTGATGCAAACTTTATTTGTTGAGAGTGCAAATTCTGAAATATAATTTATTTTGCTCCAGAGCACACACTTTGATTAAAATCACTGACCCTCTGTGGGGCCATGAATATCTGTACCAAATCCCACATCAGTACATTCTGCAGTTGTTGAAAGTTGAAGATTAAAAAAGTCAGCCTTGTATTGGCACTCCAGAACAAGTCAGCAAAGCAATTACAAGATGTCCTCAGGAAATTATGAATGTCTGCACAAATATTTGTCCCAAACTTGACAGGGAATTTTTGGAGAATCCTCAGCATTGTGGTGATTATTTGATTTAAATCAGTACATCAGATGTTACTCGTTAACTGTTTTTTTTTTTTTTCTTTTGCTTTGCTCACATGTAAAGATCGAGGTGGGCGCCACCAACGTGCGAGTGGGTAGCATCATATTTGGCAACAGGGAGTATCCCAACAGTGCACTGAACACTCCTAATCCCAGTCCAGGTCCTAGTCCTGGTCCAAGTCCAGTTCCCAGCCCAGAGAAAACATCCAAGATGGTGTCAGAAGAAGCTGCCAAGAAGATGCAGCACCTCACCGTGTCTGAACACTAAGAAAGAGCTTCTCCTTCTCTGAAATACCTTTTAATTAAAAAACAAACAAAAAGAACCTCTTCACGTGCAAAATGAACAGAGCAGTGAAGCAGATCATTTCCACGGAGCCTTGTGGAGCTAGGATTGAGAAGTCCTGCATTAATTGTAAATTCTGTTTGCCTAATCCTCACTTTTTGTGTGCCCTTGTTGCTCTTTAAGCATTAAAAAGTGGCATTCAGTACAGAGCTAGTTAAACCTTTTTAACGGTAGTGTCTAACAAGTGTTATTAACTTTTAGTGCGCTGACTTCCTCCTCTTGGAAAACCTTTTAGTGAAGGTAACTGGATACAAGACAAACTACTGAAAACACGGTGATTTCACATGAGATTTCTTCGGATTTGTTGTGCTGATGTGATATTTTCTACCTTTCCACTCAAACATGTGACAGTGCTGAAATGTGTCTCACACAGATCAGGACCTCCACACCGTACAATGTACCGCGTTTGTTGAACACACGAAACAAAGACTTGATTTAACGAATAAATCATTTATCCCTTTATAATGACACATAGTATTGTGTGTTTGTTACTGTTTCGTACGGTGTGCCAAATGTGTCAAAACTCTATTCTTGATATTAACAAATCTGAGTGTAAACCCAAGGAAAGGGTTCTGTGTACCAGTCGTGTCCGTGCTGTGCTGTGGTGCTTTGTTGGAGGTGAGTGAGGGTTAACCTATGCAAAGTGGTGATTTTGTTTCAACATCTGAGTAGACTTTCACGCTGCAGCTGTGATGGTGTAGCAGTGGTTTCTTTAAAGGTGTCACAAGATTTGTGTGTTGGGTTTTTTTTGTTTTTTTGTTTTTTTTTGTCACCATGAAAAACAAACGGTCCGTTTATGGTTCGATGTGTGGTTATTGTCTTAGAGGCGTTTCAGCGTTGTTTGGTTTGGAGTCTGGTTGGGAGGGAAGACAAGCCAAGCAATAAATTTTATTGTTGAAACGATCAGCCATTTGCTGTGTATTTATTCTCCTTAGAAACAAAGTGGCACAAATAACTAAAGAGACAAACACTAGTTTGGCCAAAGTATTTTTTTTATTAAGCACATGAAACAGGCACCTAGACCACAGTAAAAACCTGAATATTTCCAGAGTGGTAATTAAATATCATTGAAAAGAATTTAGTGCCTGAGCATATGACATCTGAAGATCTGAGCTTGGATCTAAACTCTGCATTTTAAGAAACAATGATCTTGTTGAAACTGGTCATCATAACTCGAGCCCCTAATTCGTAAAATGCTGTCCCGCTCTGATGAATGGAACCCAATGTTACAGAAATGTGGCTCTAGCTCAGCAAAAAAAAGAAAGAAGCCCCAAACAAACAAGCCACAACGGCTCAATAAATTAGTTTTGGTGAAACACAATCTGGTGTCAAGAATGAAACGTGTAGAGCCTTTTTTAGTATTAAATTGTAAAAGGCATTAGAAAATGACA
Source organism: Paratilapia polleni (assembly GCA_015106735.1). Lineage (NCBI taxonomy): Eukaryota > Metazoa > Chordata > Actinopteri > Cichliformes > Cichlidae > Paratilapia > Paratilapia polleni. The sequence goes on from VUQI01036805.1 coordinate 7,252, forward strand.
GCCTGTAATCTATACCTGCTATTTACATCACATTCCTGTTATTAATATCAAACTGGATCTACAGATACATCTGGTAAACTACAAACTATACATCGTCTGTAGAAGGATTAATGGAAACACTAACTCTTCACTTCACATTAACAAGCAGCATATAAAAGGTTTATAACATGATATAATGTAGATGTAAGTATATATGACAGCATGTGATTTAGTGTCAACATATCTTCTGTAAACCACCTGTAACAATATTAAAGTGTAGCCATAAAATATCAAGTATGTATTAATATTATATATGTAATAGTTCGATTTAAAGCATGATTACAGTTTATTTGTACCTGGTGTACTTCCCATTCATGTCTCTATTTTGGCTCTATGGGTGATGCCAATTTTACACTCTCATAGTTGCACAAACTGGTGCATATTGGAGCAAAACATACAAGTTCCCTGCAGATTTGTAAAAAGATGCAGATTTTTAGAGGAATTATTTGAAATAATTAGCTGCCTATAGCTAAATGCATCAGGGGCATCATCAGCCACCATATCCAATGATAGAGGTGGGAAAAGCTAACAATATATTGGTTTCCTAGTGACACTATGTAACACAGTTTCTGTTACTGTGTTATATCCTGACTGCTTATGCCTCAAAGGTAGAGAAAATGTAAGTTATTCTTTTCCAACTTTACTTTTGCGACCAGGATAATGACATTTATACATTTTATTACAAATGAATTACACAAAAGTCAAAAGCAAAGTTTGAAAATAATAACATATTTGTGACACAGCATGCGAAAACCAGGCTAAAGTCCAAAATTTACATCTTTTACTTTTGTATTTTTTGTATGTTTCCTAAAATTTAAAAGCTTACAGATTAACATGCAAAAAACATTTCATTTATCTATCTTTTTTTTAACTTGAAGATGTCAAACTGTGTCCGTTCTTTGAATTATTGTGGTGTAGTAACAATGTAAACAGGTAAACACTCACTTGTAGCACATTCGTAAATGATTAAACTGCTAATAACTCCACTAGGTTTACAAGCAACCGTTCAGTCACAATCCAGTGTTCTCGCCACAGGTAAGACAGAAAAGTCGCCACAGTTTTCCCTTCATAGCTGAGAGGTTTGCTGGATGAGGATATAGTGCGTTCATTATTTGCAGTTTATGCATCAGAACCTGTTCCACAAACTACATTTTTCAGACGTAGTTTTGAGAAATATTTGCAGACAGTGAAGTTAAGATAACAAACATCGGAAATATTGGTTATCCGGTTGTTCTTGATTGTGTCATTACTTGGCTTTTTTTAGCCAGCTTTTCCCTTTCTACCTTTGAGGCATAAGCAATGAGGATATAACACTTATTACCCAGAAACAACAAAAAAAATTATTAAGTTATCAATACACTGACTTATCAGAATTAATACTTCATGACTCCTCACATCAAATGAATGAGAGTAAAGTTAACAGATATTACTAACATACAGTGAATAACTTCAGATATCACAATCTGATACATTGTATCAAACAGTGCAAAGTATCATGTATCGCAGAATGACGATGGGATTGTTATCATGGGCAAAGTACGGTGAGTTTATCTGTGAATACCACCTGTATTTAACAGAGGGCTGAAATAAACCTCCTTTATTCATCAAGTAAAGTTATGGTTTATTTACTAATGTTTATACTTTATATTGTAAATATTAGATATTACTATATAAGATATAACATTTACAAATGAAGGCCACATGAAGCAGCTGAAGCTCATTTCGTCTTCACAGTTCTGAACAAATTGTATGATTATACGATTACAGCTTCATTATCAGTCATTTACTCTTTATTCACCAGATACAAATAGCCTTCTAGTTTCTTTACAAAGAAATGCTTAAAAAATTGCCTCTGTGCTTCTGTACATTTTCGATTATAAACCATTTATTATTGGTTTCTATGCTGCTCATAAATGCTGGGTGGGGGTTAAAGTCAAGTGCTGGAATGGACGCAAAAGGAACCAACACAGTATAATATATGCAGAAATGCGACCACCTGGTGAGTACAGCTGAAATCCTATGGTTGGAAAGTTACAAAACCCGTGTGAAACTATGTGCAACACTAACAATGACAAAAAAATAAAATAAACTACTTGTAACAGCTTTAGCATTCTCATTTTTCTTGATGTACAATCACAAACTCGAAGATAGAAAAGTGACATGTCCAATGTTGTCAAGAAAACACAACAAGAGGCGGATGTAATGTCCTACTGTGGAAAAGTTAAAGGACTTCAAAGGAAAAACCACACTACCCAAGATAAAAAACTGTATCCACGGATTTGCTCATATCATTTATGGCTGATATTAGGACCACACGTCTCCTCCCATACGTTTCTGGGTCTCCTCGTGTTGGTGAGTCAAATCTGTCCGCTCATGTTTCCTGACGCTGCTCATACTCACAGTTACAGTTACTACACCAGTTTCTTGGCCTCAAAGAAGCTCTTCAGGTGCTTCATCTGCCAAATGCCGGTGACGATGAGGATGAGCGTCTGAGCGATGGACCACCAGAGAACGCGTTGGTTGGTGCTCTCGCTCGTCATGCGAAAACGCTCCTCGCGATACTGCAGAAGACAACAAGCACAGTCAAGTCACCGCAGTGGCTTAACTGCAACTCTGAACATCTGACATGAAATGGAACTGTGTTTTGTCTTGCTTTTTTTACTGACCCTCTGGTAGTTTTGCTCCTTCTGGATCTGTTCGACTTGGTCCAGCAGCTGCCGGACTCGGAGCTGGAGCTCGGTGAGTTTGTCCTTAGCTGCGATTTCAGGATAGTTGTTGGTGTGTTCGCCCACCTGAATGTCCAGATGCACTCTCTGCAGTATGAGGGACACAGGCAGTTCAAATCTACATGCTTTTCATTCTGGGAACACACCTATCAGACAACTGGTACACAATTTTTTTTATAATTTTGTGGAAAAACTGCTCAGATCAGACCTCAGAAATTCACAATAAAGACAGAACTTAACTTCAACTCAGGAATTTCATTAGAATGGGCCAAAATGAGCTACTAACTAAAACCCAAAACTCTATTCTGGAGAAGACGGTGACTAAGCTTAAGCAAATGCTCCACCAGAAGTTCAGGCTTAAACTTAAACTGACAGGTGAGCTGTCACAGGCAGCTGCAGCAAACAGTTGTCTTTGTCTTAAAATGTCTCTGCCAACATTGCACACTGTCCTTTTGAACCGTTCTTGTTTTCCACCAAAAAAATATAATATTTCAGATCCCAAATTTTGATTCGGTGCTGGAACCAAAAAAATAGCAAATTCTCCTTCCACAGAAGTGAACGACAACATCAGTGGGATTCTTCATTGGTGCTGCATCCTTAATTACAATGTTTTCACTCAAAACTAGTGGAAATGCTAGCTGCTTCGATGGATAGCACAAAGGTCCCAAGAAGGCTGAACTGAACTAGTTGACATCTCACTCTCCCATTAACTGTGTTGCACCTGGTAAGGTGGCAGAATTCTAAAATCATCACTGTGGAACATGAAGTGAAATGGCCTCATGTAACTCCCAGCATGGCTCTGCCTACCTTCAGCCTGAGCAAACACCTAATGAGCCAGGATAACTGAACACACCCATGTCTATTGGTGTTACTTTTATTATAGTGCCTTTAAACTAGTATATATGTAAAGAATCTCAATTCTTTATCAGTTTTCAATACAGCATGTGTCAAAATGTGACATGTACTACAAACTGACTCATGTTCACAGAGCAGCAGCAGAGAAAAAAATGAGAGAGGCAGTGAGATTGACTGTACCACTGCTTAAGCCTGAGGTGAAGTGAAGCCTGAAAAACTAGTCGGACTAGGGGCTAGTTTACTCCACAATCCATTTAGTCCTTGATCGTCTTAATTAGGACTGATTTGCTTTGGACTTGACTTGGACATTATGTTCATACCAGTTTTCCACCTGCAAACAGAGCCATCTTGGTGGAGTTGGAATGCAAACAGATCTGATGCTCTCCGGGTGTGTGGGAGGTAAACGTGAACCGTCCATCTGACCCATACTGACGAGAAAGGATGATCTGGGAAATTTGCAAGAATCAAATGCTTAGATTTCACTGATATGTTCAGCATGTGCGTGTGTATTAGAAAACTACTGCTGTGTTTACCTTTGTGTCTGGATCCTTGATCTCGACGTGCATCCCAAGACCAGGGGTGGATGGGAGGAAGGAGCTGGTTTGTTTGTCCCACAGCTGAGTCCTGTACTTTCCTTTTAGATAAAAAAAAAAAAAACATGCCATCAGGTCATCAAGTAATCATTCACAGCAACTTTCACTTCTGCAACAGTAACACCGGCACTGAATAACACTTAAATTAAGTATACAGTAAGGAATATTAACATGGCAAAGCAGGGTATTTAATAAAATGCAAGTCATACAAGGACAGGATATTAAAACACACAGAGTAGAAAAGCATAAAACGCTAAATCTAAGTAAACATACAGAGATGAAGAATAATGACCAACAAATGTTTTTGTTTTTCAAATATCAAATGCATTGAAGTGTAAAAATACAACAATTCTCATTGAATTTTGCAGTTTCTGCAACCTTATAATCATGCATGTTTGGGTAAAATGGCAGATTTCACTTTTGGGAAAGCTGGAGTTCATTCCTCTGACATTCTAAAAAGCATTTATGAATAAAGCATATCAGAATAACAATACAAATACAAAAATGTCTGTTTTTAAGCAGAGCCAGATACTGCAAATTTAAACAGATACATTTCTATTTGTCAGCTAATAGGTGGTAAGAAACTGTGTACAGGAATTCCAATGGTTGGCTGCATTTAGGTATACGCAAATCACCAGAATTCTTCATCATTGCAGTTGTTTGTTTTTTTTTTCTTAAACACCAAATTCACTAGCTAGTTGCTAAATTTGTCTGTCTGCGTAGAGACGGTTTACAGTCGTCTGCTGCAGCTACTGAAATCACTGCTGAGAGGACTGAGAGCAAAACCAAAACAATAAGCTGAAAGGGCCAAAAGACTCAGCAGAGCCAAGAGAACTGCAGCATTATACACACCATTGTCTTTCAATGCGCATATTAAACAAATATGTAGGACTGCTTTCTTGCATTTGCATAATATCTCTAAAATTAGAGGCATCCTGTCTCAGAGTGATGCTGAAAAACTAGTTCATGCATTTATTACTTCTAGGCTGGACTATTGTAATTCATTATTATCAGGTTGTTCTAAAAGCTCCCTGAAAAGCCTTCAGTTAATCCAGAATGCTGCAGCGACTAGAAAGAGAGACCATATTTCTCCCATATTAGCTTCTCTTCATTGGCTACCAGTTAAATCCAGAATTGAATTTAAAATCAGGCCCCATCATATCTCAAAGACCTCATAGTACCATACTATCCCAATAGAGCACTTCGCTCTCAGACTGCAGGCTTACTTGTGGTTCCTAGGGTATTTAAAAGTAGAATGGGAGGGAGAGCCTTCAGCTTTCAGGCCCCTCTCCTATGGAACCAGCTCCCAGTTTGGATTCAGGAGACAGACACCCTCTCTACTTTTAAGATTAGGCTTAAAACTTTCCTTTTTGATAGAGTTTATAGTTAGGGCTGGATCAGGTGACC
>VUQI01036808.1:1851-17937 GCA_015106735.1 Paratilapia polleni
GGGAAATTTGGGAAAAAAAAAAAAAAAACAGTAAAAAAAAAAAAAAAAAAGAGTGTATTTTTTCTTTAGTCCTGCCCTGAATTAATGAAAATAATGCTATGCTTTGTATCGTGTGGTTAAGCAGCGCTGATGTGACAAAACTGATTGTTTCCTTTAGACGATTTGCCAAAGAAGAAACCTCCTCTGCTGTATAAACCGTCCAACCCCGACACCCTGGCCTACCTGGACTTTAGTGTCTCCACCACCGGCATGCTCGCTGGAGTCAAAGTAAACACACACACTCAGACACACACACTGGACTGAGACATAAACTGGTCCAATTTAGACACAGCTTGGATGAAGCATATTTAATCTTTTTTTTTTAGACATGTTAGCAGCATAGCTCTGGAAGCAGCAGTGCAAATGCATGTCTTTGATTCTTTTCTTTTAAACTTATTTGGTTATGAAATCGTTAATCAAACAGCCACACAACATCCACTCAAAGTCGTCTGTTGAGGTTACATCTCCGATTTTTATTTTGGAACTATTTTTCAACCAAGACTAGATGTCGAGAAAAGACGTCAACATTCAGATTTTCCCGTGACTTTGCAAAAATAACTTTGAATTGATTACAAGATAAAAAATCTCCCAGCTAAGCTGCTGCTCAGCACTTAAAACTCATATAACATGAGACATTTGCACCATCAACACTGAGAGCGCTGACATGCTTTTCTCTTTATTCAGTAAAAACTTAATTCAACAACAGTGAGCTCTCTGAGCAGGAGAGCCTGGCAGTCGGACTATTGGAGGGGAGTAGATAGATGGTGGTGACATTTTAAAGATTAAAGTGATTATTGATTCCTGCTGCAGTAAAACAAACCTCCATTCTGTACTCGGCTCATTGTTTCTCTCCCACTGTGCATCGGGTGTGTGTCTGAGTGAAAATCTGCTGAAGCCAACTTGCTTTAAAGAAAACATTTTCTTGTTTGGTCTCTGATCTCTCCGTATTGCAACTCTGCATAGACGCTCACAGAGAGCAGATAGAGATACAACAGAAGCAGCATAAGAAATTATTTTGTAAACTTTTTTTAAGGTGCAGTAACAAAGTTTTATTTGAAAGTGAAACCCAGCAACCTGGAAGGTCCATTTATCTCCTAAAAGTTTGCTGATTGAGAAACTTTTGATTAGAAAATCTGAAAATGTAAACATTACATTTGATAAACTAATAAAAACAAGCAGCGCAGTTGAAATACCATTCCCAAGCCAGCTGAGAGACACAATCTCTCCAGAGTGTCCTGGATTTGCTCCGGGGACTCCTCCCAGTTGGACATGCCTGAAACACCTCACCTAGGAGGAGTCCAGAAGGCATCCTAATCAGAGGTCTGAACCTCCTAAACTGACTCCTTTTGATGTGGAGGAGTAGCAGCTCTACTCTGAGCCCCTCCCTAATGATTGCACTACCTCTAAGAGAGAACACAGACACTCTTCAAAGGAAGCTCGTTTCCACTGCTTGTATCTGTGATCCGACTTTTTTTTTTCCGATCACGGCCCATAACACATGCGGGAAGGAACAGATTCCAGTTTGATGAGTTTGTGAATATATGGCACAAAATGTCAAATTTTGCCTCATCTTGGAATGATAAAGAATTCTTCCAAAAATTATTGGATCCAGAGTCGGATCGACTCCAAAAGTTAATCAGTTCTAAGTGGGGTCAGCCCCGTGCAAATCTGTCCATAGTGAGTAATCATGTTAACAAACAAACAGGGAAACCGAACTGATCATACAACCTTCAGGTTGATTCTCCTCAAGTCTTGATCCCAGCTGAAGTAATCAGTGACACTACTGACCTACAGCAGCTGCATTTTGGACTGGTACTTAATATAACGCTGAGCAGTCAAAGTGCTTTTTACTACAAGCCACATTCACGCGTTCACACAGCTCTTTATTGTATCCCTTGAAACACTTTCTTACTGTCTTGCACACACTCACACTCCGATGGATGCATCAGGAGCAATTTTGGGTTCAGTATCTTGCCCAAAGGACACTTTGGCATGTGGACTGGTGGAGCCGGGGATCAAACTACCGACCTTCCACGGCCGCCCCTGAAACCGAAACTCCACTTTTTACCTTGTACACAACTTCACGTGGTGTGATCTCATGTATCTTTGTTATACAGACAGCTGTAAAATGAATCTCCATTGCTGGCCATTGTTTTGTGCTCTGTATGCCACAAAATGCTAATTCTCACACTGTTCACACCAGCTGCAACTATGTGAATGTATTAGACATTGCAATTAAAACACACACACACACACACACACACACACACACACATAAGCCTCATTAATGAATTCTTTGAGAAAAACACACTAATCAGAAGCACAAAAAGAGGAAATGCAGGACAGGAGGAAACAATGCTAGCATATTTTCTCATGCGCTGCTAAATTGCCCGTCCATTATGTTTAACCGCTGCGCTTAATGAGCAAATCAGTCAGTGCTGAGATATTAATGCTACAACTGGTGCCAAGACACAATGAGGTAAAAACAAGGCCGTCAGTTCACATAGCCACTACCGCATCCAGCCTGTTAATTAATTCGCTTTTAGTTAATTAATCATTTTTATCTCAACCAGGGAAAGAGGTGTGACTTCATCCTTTAGATTTCCTTTGTGTGAGGCTAAAAAAAAAAGAAACGGCCATTTTCTTAGTTTTGCTTGAGAAAGAAAAAAAACAACACAACACACACAGAGACCAGTGAGATGATCTCCGCTGGTTTCCACGGACTGACAAAAATGAGTTTTCTGACATAAACTCACCATTTTTTGTAAAGACTGTACTGGCAAAAAAACAATATACTCTATTTACTATTCTGACATGTACACCATCTTTGCATTTTATTACATTTTAGAGTTTAATATGAGATTTTCTGTGTGCACAGATGTCTCACACAGCCACCAGTGCCTTCTGCCGCTCCATCAAGCTGCAGTGTGAGCTTTACCCGTCCAGAGAGGTCGCCATCTGCTTGGACCCGTACTGTGGCCTGGGCTTCGTCCTCTGGTGCCTTTGCAGGTCAGTAACACATGAAAGAATCAAACGTGATTATAAATTAAAAAGCATCATTTAGTGTAATTTAGCACTCCAGTCAGGAGGGATTAAATACATTTTGTACTTATCCTGCTCCACTACATAATTTAATTCAATATTATTGAATATTTTAGTCATATATCAAACTACCCGATAATAATAAAGTACAGTTTCTTGAAATTATACACAATTGATGCATTTTAATAATGATCTTTTAATACATGCAATGCCAAAATAGTTGTGTAAAATATAAATAAAAACAGAAAGCAAACATTAGCAAATCACTTCTAACAACTGAAAATGGTGCAAAAACTGAGAAATTTTATTGTTTTTGGAAAAATATAGGCTCACTTTGAATGTCATGCCCGCAGCACTTTTAAAAAGAGTTGGGACAGGTGCACATTTCCCACTGTGCTGCATCAGCTTTCCTTTTAATGCTCGGTAAGCATTTGGTAAATCGGAGGACTAACATCTGTATTTTGAAGGCCACATTTAAATATTTTCCCCATTCTTCAGCTGCTTAACAAGGGCCTCCTTTTGGCCCTTTTCTTGGACATTTCTTGCATTGTAAAGATTCCTGTTTGTAAGAGCTTGAGTGCGCCAAAGCCGTGTGGTTGATCATTAAAAAAAATAATAATAATTAGCAGTGCATTAGTCTGTTTCTCAATATTTCTGTGTTTTCTGCCCTTTTAGTATCAGTTATTATAAAAAAGTTACTAGTTTGGGTATTGGATAACATATATGGTCTACTTGTTGGCAGAATTTATTTAACTATATAACAATATATAAAGGAATCACTCTGTACTTGACACTTGTCTCTCTGCAGTGTGTATTCAGGTCACCAGTCCATCCTGATCCCTCCATCTGAGCTGGAAGTAAACCCGGCTCTCTGGCTGTCAGCTGTCAGTCAGTATAAGGTTCGTGATACCTTCTGCTCCTACAGCGTCATGGAGCTCTGCACCAAAGGCCTTGGCCTGCAGACCGACTCGCTGAAGGTAAGAGTGGGGGGGCTTGTCTCACCAAGACTTTGAATGAATTCAGTGAACAGCAAACCCACTGAGACTCTGAAACACTTTCTGTGCCATCAGTCTCGAGGGCTGGACTTATCTCGAGTGAGGACCTGTGTGGTTGTAGCTGAGGAGCGCCCCAGGATAGCCCTGACGCAGTCCTTCTCCAAACTCTTCAAGGATCTGGGACTCCACCCCCGAGCCGTCAGCACCTCCTTCGGCTGCAGGGTCAACCTGGCAATTTGCCTGCAGGTCTTTCTTTGTCTGATTTTCTGCTTCTATTTTGCTTACAGGCATTTCTTGGTCTCACATTGTGGCTGCAGTTACAGTCGAAAAGGAGCATTCACATTTGAGAAACTAGCTGCTTCTATTCTTGAAGGAATATGTACGATTTCTTTTTTCTAGGACAAGTTAGCTGAAGCCTCTTTGTTACCAGGTATTTTGCTTATTTTCCTAATTGACATCAACAAAAAAAGAAATTCAGTAAAGACCATATTAACCCCTCGCTGTGGCGCTCTATGGTGTGTGAATTCCAGCACCTGCAGTTTGGTTACACGTGAAACAAGTTGCTCAATAACCAAAACTGAGATCTGCATCATACAAATGGGGACTCAAAGCATTAAAAACGTATAAACTACAAATATTTGAAATTAGAAGTTTGTAGATTGCTGTTGTTTTGTAATTGAGAAAGGAACCTTTCAGATGCATTACATTATGTTCATTATATGAGTGCAACATGTGTACATTAAAACCTTAGTACTTTTACAGGTCAGCCTGAGATTTGTAGGGATCAGAAAAGTTACCCTTCTGCATTTAATGGTACAGGTGTATTCTTGGATTTCAGCCATTAACCACAATTCTGTGATCCTTACATCAGACATTATTAGGCGTTTAATAGAAGAATGCGAAATTAGGTGGAACCCCCCCCCCAAAAAAAAATATGGGGTGCAGAAAGACATTAACTCTGGCATAGTCAGATGAATACACCGGAAACTCCACTTAATAGCAGATAAATGACATTAAACTGTGGCTGTGGCTGTATCTGTGCATCTGCGAAGGGATTTGGTCTGTTATCCAGATTGAGACCGACAGATGGTCATCACTATCAGTGCACCACGAGTGGAGAGGATGTCCAAGATGTGGTTACACCTTGCTTAGTAGAAAGATTGGAGAGGGGAAGTGGTTAGCTTCCTTCAAGTCCCTTTTTTCTATATCTCTATCTTCTCTCTATCTTCTGGGAAAACCAGTGTCGGTGCAAACTCTTTTGCTTGGTTTGGTTTACTCATCTGACTGTGTTTTTTTTATTTTTTTTTTATTGTTTATTATATGAAAATGTCATACCTATAAGACTGCTTCTACACTGAAGTCTGACCTGCAGGCTGAACCTATTCCAGCCTTGGTGAACAGTACATATGCACTGCGGTCTCTGTACTGGGTGCCTCTCAGATCTGAGTTTCTGAATGAAATAAATGCCCTGCAGCAAAATGCATAAATGCTTTTTGATACCTAGTTGATGCAGTGTATACAAATTATTGTCTTTTTATTTAATAACAGATTTTGATGCTAAAACTATTGGAGACAAGCTTGTTCAGTAACAAGATACATAATTGGATATGACAGATGTGGAGTTCTTGGAGGGCATCCTTTCTTTATTTACTTCTCCTTCCAGTCTTTGAGTTAACCTAGGGTAAACGTGTCTTAGACCTACGTCTGTACTGGATGCAAGTGGATGAGATGAAAATTCTGTTTTTTCATCTATGTGTAAGATGGCAAGTAAGCATGTTTCCTGAAAGTGTCAGTACTTCTCACAGCTCATTTTTTTTGTGCTCAGTGTCTTTGTTGTTTCTCTGAGGTCTGCTGGGTAAACACTGTTTGAGAACAAGCTGAAATTGTTTGACTTTTCCTCAATAAATGATCACACATACAGCCTTAAATGAGTTTTCAGGAGTCAGCAAGTCCAGCCGATCTCTGCTGAAGTGCAGAAACCACACAGCTGCAGTTTTGTTCACAACTTTGTTTATCAGTTGAATGATTTCTGCAACTCCTGAGCTGCTGAAACCTGTAAAAATATTTGGACCACAATGTAAGAATGACAAAATGTGCCTTTTTTTTCAGATGCAGGGCATTAGTTCAGAACAGTTGGACAGTTAGTCTCAGAAAACAGAATTAAAGCCACAGTCATTGTCTTCATCTGCTGCCTTTCATCCCAGCAGACCAGTTCCTGAGACATCCAGATTTTTCCCTGTATGTCTCAGATTCAGCACCATCTTCCATTTCAAGCTGATCATTGCTCTTACATTTCAGATATGATTTGCAGTTTTCAGTCACGTCAGATTGTTTGCCCAATTTCATATGAAATGGACGGAGGAGTTAAATGAATTGTTGTAAAAGTTATTATCCAAGTTTTTGTGAAATTAAATCCTTAATCTTTTAACAGACTTAATGGTGAGAAATGAAATCTCTAATATAATTTAGCCTTTTAATCATCAGTGAGTGCAGTTAGATTTCCAGCTGTATGCCTCCAAAGTTAAGTCATAATACAGAAATAAGACTGTCAAACAACTAATTTTACCACCATACTGAATATTTTACTGTAATCTATAACTCTGTTTAGCAGCTTTAAATGACCAGACTAACATTTGGCTGAACAATCTTTTCTGTTCTGACCGCTTGTTTTGGCTCTTTGAGTTTGCCGTTTTGGGATTTTTTTTTTTTTCTTCCTCTTTCTTCTTTGTTTTATGCGTAACCCCACCCACATTTCTCATACTTGGTTTTGTCTCCGCCCTCCCTCCTTCTTTACTTCCTCTTCTACCCCTTCACTTTCCTCCTCCTCTTCCTCCTCCGCCCTTCTTTGCTGCTGTAGCCTCACAGGCTGGGAAAGCTTGCGGACCAGGTAGGGAACCACCATCAACCTTCCCCGCCCAACAACGACAACCACCACCACTTGTTACTGCTTGTCAGCGCACCTCTCATCAGATGGCTTTAGATCTAAGTTTAAAGGATAGCCCTGCCTGAAATTGTACTAAGTTTGGCAAATAACAGGTTCAGTGGAGCAGCTTTACTCGGTGGATTCCCCCACCAAATATTTTAATAAACTTTGACACGAGTGTTCACCAAATTACAGTGAAGTGAGGGGATTTATTAGAGTTTCCAGTCGGAAAAAAAACAAAAACAAAAAAATATTTATTAGGTCACTCACAGTTGACACATCTATACTAATATGGGCTTAAAAAAACTCTTTGAATCATGAATACAGATGATTTGAGATCTGTTGATTTCAGCTGCAGAGAAAACAAACGGCAAAATATTTTCAATATACTGCTGCTCCTAGAATGGATAAAAGACAGTGAACTAGATCCTAGGTAGCCACACCCTAATTTTACCTGAAATAGGGCCATAGTTGGCAAAATCCAATACCAAAGAAGGCTAGTAATTAAGATCATTAGGAAATTGTTACTGATGTAATAAGCAGGTGAGCATTAGGGGTATTTTCTCAAAGAAATCTCAAACAGACTTCTTTTTGGAACAGGAGTCACTCACTGCTGGCTTATCCAAGGGCTGCATTCACTTCTGTTATTCAGTCTTTGCAACTGCTCTGATTTGCATGTCTGGCTGCATTTTTCCTCCCAGGAAAAAAGCAAGCTAATCTTTATTTATATACGTAGCACATTTGATTCCAGGTGGAAGTGCAATGTGCTGCACAAAGCATGAGCTACCATAGAGGTTGCAGCCACAAAACTACTGTAGATAGATAATGTAACACTATGTAAAGAGACAGATGTAAGCAAGTGAATTAATAGTATAATTAAGAACCATTAAAAAAACAAAAAAAAAAACAATAAAAAAATAATAAGACCCATAAATCCATAAAAGAAATACAAATTCAATAAGATGATTATTTAAAGCATCAATAGACCACTATAAATGACCAGAACCAATGAAAGAAGTAGAAATAATAATTAAAATCAATGAGACCAGTAAAAGTGATCAAATTTAAAATTGACAAAACAAGGAGACATTAAATAAAATGATAATTTGGATGAGGAACTACTGAAAGGCACAGCTACACAGGAATGTTTTTAGTTTGTTTTTAACCGCTGATAATGTCGGCACACACCTATGATTGGGTTCGTTTTTACAGGGTTTTGGAGCGTGAAAGGTTAGGGGTTAGGCTGGTTTATGCTTACTAGCCGGTCAGAGTCTCAGACCATGCAGAGCCTTAAAAGCAAGCACTGAAATTTTAAAATTCATTGTAAAAGTATCTGGAAGTTAATGTAACTGACTGAGTACAAGTCAAACAGTGGCTAGGACTCATGGGAATTTTTTGTGTTCTGAATCGTCCAATTTTTGTTTTTTGGTTGTTGTTTTTTTTTTAGATACAAAGATAAAATAGTTCAAACTGATGCCCATAACAGAATCACACAGTATGTGACTGTTAGATTACTCAGGAGAGTCTTTTGTGACTCTGGCACATACGACTACTCACTGACAACCAGTGAACTGGAGCTTGGAAGTCATGTTTAAGAAAGAATGCCACACATTCAGGGACACCAGCTTTTCAAATGTGAGTTTTCTATAATCATAATAAACTTTTTTTGCAATAGTTTTGACAGCTTGGAGACCCATATGTATTATTCCATGCCACTGTGGATATTGTTTAAATAAAATGTTGACATGAAAACGCAAAATGTGGGAAAAATCTGGAACCGGTGGCTGCCCACTTCACATCACTAATGACCAGTTGAAAACCACCTGACCAGTGTTGACCTTAATGAAAATGGAGAGCCAGCCGTGTAGAAAATATTAGCTAAGTAGCACCTGATTTTACATAACCCTGCTCTGAATAGGATGAGTTTAGTGTTCCAGTTTCAAGCTTTTGATTTTGTGCCTTTTGTTATCATTAAGATCATTAGCCACAGCAGCTCAGTAGCTAACTCTCAAAAATCACTAATACGTGACAATGCAAGGATACATTTGCATGTGCCTATTTGTGGTGTGACTGCACACTTATTAGTGATTCCAGCATCAAAAAAATATGTACTCTGCCTGTTCCCAACAAATTTCCTTTTGCCAATAAACCACTAAATATTCTTCTTCTGGATGAGATAATAAGCCAGTGTGACACTGATGCAGCCTGTAATCACTACCTCTCAGAGATGATATTTGCATTTTTGTGCTCTGGGTGTGTGGGCTTACGACTCCCAGCATGCCGCTGTGTGTCCGATGGTAGGTTCGCTGGACAGTTTCCATCTGCAGAGGTTTTTGTCCCGGATTAATGGAGGGATGGTGGAGGAAGAGAGAGGTTGGATGAGGGTCTTAATCTCTTTCTTTTTCTCTATCTTAATTTTCCTTCAGTAATTTCACTGTCACTCAGGAGTACAGCAGTTGACACAAAGAGATTTAGCTGATATGTATAAGATACTGAATGTATGTAGGGAAACCTGCATTTGCAGCCTTTATATATGTTTTATATATATATATATATATATATATATATATAAATGTGCAAGAATGTAATCACTCAGCTACTAATCACTTTCCCCTTTCCTCTTGAAAGTCATTTGTGACTTTTTGTTTGCATGTCAATGAAGCAGAATCAGATTTTACATCAAGTTTGTTGATGCACATTTTTTAAATCTGTTTTGGTAGTTTTCCTCCTACAATCATCCCACTTCTGTTGCTTCCACATTGTTATCTCCACCATGTTGTAAATGTTGTAGAGGTTCAGCTTCCCACCTTCCCACCCAAAGCCCCCACTCCCCCCTCGTGTGGAGGGAAAGCTTTTCTAATGCCCAAGCAGTAACATCCACTGCAGCCTGGTAGGAGTAGACGTAGCTGTAGCAGTTCTTGTCATTCAGTCCTTAAACAGTATTCGTTGTACAAAAGGGGGTTTTGTGACTCTGTGGTGTAAACTGTGCCTTGCTGGTGTTTCTCAGGGCACCTCAGGACCCGACCCCACGACTGTGTATGTTGATATGAGGGCGCTACGACATGACAGGTGAGTTATGTGATCTTTTTATTTTGGTTGAACTTTGAAACTAAGCTTAACAGATACTTTTACAGATGAGGGCACGACAGAAAGAGTCTTTTTGCAATAATCAGGTACTAGCCACTACAAATCACACCACTAGATCCCTGCTCATATTTTACGGCTTTACTTTTAAGGTTATATCTTTGCTTTACATCCTCGCCTGTGGTTATGGGATAGCAGAGCTAAGTATGACCACCTCCTGTTGGATGGGTGTTTGTACAGACATTCAAGGTCCAGAGGATGAGACTCCAAGACGTTTGAAAACATTTGACTTCTCATGTAGCACCAGGAAACAGGGGCGTGTCTAGAAGGGGAGGTAAGGGGTGGCACCAGCCCCCCCTGAAATATGATTGGCCCCCCCTACCAAAGCCATTGGACTAGAGTACTGTTCATTTTACAGTCCCCAGCACCATTAGATGAGAGCTTGGATAGGACCAGTAGGAATGTAACTGAGTACATTTACTCAAGTACTTTACTCAGGTTTAATGTACTTGTATGTTATTTAAGTATTTTCATGTTATGCTGCTTTCTGCTTTTACGCCACTATATTTTGAATGCAATTATTGCACTTCGTACTCCATACTATTTATTTTAAAGCTTAAGTTATTATTTTGCAGATTAATTGCATTATTATAGCTCAAGCTACTGAGCAATATATAAGTAATTAAATCATCAACAACTGCAACATTAAAGAGATACACATCAATAAATCAATAATTATAATCCAATAATATCATATATATTATTCTGAGTGTCATTGCACTTGAATACATTTACTTCAGGTACTTTAAACATATTTGAATATACAATCTGTGCACAATTAAGCTACTTCAGTAGGATTATAACTTTTACTTACGTTAAAAAGTCTAAATATTTTTTTTCACTTTGCAAAACAATTATCCATCACAAGAGTATCTTTAAATTCTTGTACAGCTCCACTTAATAATCACATAATAAATCTGCAATACGACGCAGGGCTGCACATGAGCTTGAAAATCGTGTTTTATATACCAGTTTTCTCCACTGATTAAATATTTCTGATTTCCTGTGGGTCCCCCTGTGCCGTGTTCTTGGTCCCCCCGTGCCACCCCATTTAAAAAATCCTGAAAACGACCCTGTGCTGGAAACCACAACAACTTTGAGACATATGGTCATTTTCACAAAGTATACAAACCTGCAGAACTGCAGAAAAACTGTTAGTATGTTGATGTTAAAACCTTAGCATTCAGTAACTATTTATTGGCAATGCCCTCTTGGCAGCTCAGAAAGCCTGCAAGAAATTTGGTATTCCTGGAATGGCAGAGTGAACTGTACAGGTGGGGAGGCTGTTGTGTGGTTTGCATCCATAGACTGTATATAAAAGATGGACTTAGTGACATCCCCCGTTGATTGTCCTGTTATGAAAAGTCAAATTGAGCATTTTCGCCATCACCATCTTGATGTTTTGAAACCAGACATGTGATGGGTGGATCTCACTGTGAAACCGAGGATACCGCACGCTCATTGGCTAAAGGCTCGTGATTATCGTGATTATCCAATAAGCATACCCTGCTTTAGCCTCCTTTTAGAGCTTCAGTATGACGTGAAATTAGTGACCTAGACCATAAAGTCATTAGGAAAGTATTTACTGAGGATGCAGTGAAGGAGCCAACGCCTGTTTTGTCAATAGACTTCTATATATCGGGAAGTCTTTTTGCAGCCAGAGAAGTCGCCCCCCGCTGGCTATTAGAAAGCATGCAGGTTTAAGGCACCACCTCACTATTGGCTTCACTTTTCAGACCTGAAAGCTGTGTCAGTGTTTTATGTGCAGTCTATGATTGCAATGGTGTGTTGGTGGAAGGTATGTGTAAATAGCATCCATTCGAATGCAGGGTCCAAGTTTTCCATATTGTGAAAAGATCATTTTTTATTCACTTCATCTGTCACTGGTTTGAATTTGGTGACTGTGAGCTGTAGTTCACTCTAACTTCTCTCATAATAAGGGGCTACTTTTAGCATTAGGACTCGACATGAATAAATTTGGCAGATTTCCTATTCAAGATTGTCTCCTTGTGCATCTCTGGTGTGTTTGGGACTGCTGCTGCTAGTTTTACATCCCTCCCTGGAAGTCATGTTTGACCACTTGCACGTGTACATCTGCAATTTCACCACGGATCTCAAACATCAACTTATGTGTCAAACTGGCCCGACTTTGATGTCGTGGATCATCACAGGTGATCTCAGCTGGGTCTCTGGCAGCCACTCAGTTCTGAGGGAGAACATTTGGGACAAACCACGTGAACTGTGGTGTGTAACATTGTGTGCCTTGTTAGAACACTTAGAAAATGCAGGAGACTTTTTGCCTTTGGCTCTATGTGACTCCACCCTCTACCGCAGAATGAAATTCAAGATGAAAGATCACCATTCTGAAATGGTTCTGAAATTTCCTTTCTAATAAAAAAAAGATAAAAAGAAAGAAAGAAAGAAAACTACAGAAATCTTTAAATGAATATGTTTAAAAATAGTTTTCATCCTTACAAAAGAATGTGAAGAAGCAGCTGTTCATACTTTATGTCCAAAATGTCTGCATATTGTGTTGAAGAGACTTCAGCAAAGGTTGAACAAGGGTCTGGCTGTACATTCATACAATATCACTTAGTACCACAAGATGATACATTGAGTAAGTGTAAGTCGTTAAGAGCACATTCTTATTTCCAGTTGCTTTCCTCTTAAGAAAATGGGTGTAAGACTAAAAAGAAAATACTAAAAAAGGTAAAAGAACAACAGTAACACTCCCAGTGTAAAATGCTGCCCCTGGTGGTGATAGTTTCTGTAACACTTTGCAGAGGGTAACTACAAAAGTACCTTTAAGCATTCCCATCCCATTTTTTAAATTTCTTTTTAATAGATTTTACTTACAGAAATCTTAAAAAACATTTTTAGAAGCGAGCCTTGTTTAATGTCCTTAAAATTTAAAAAAAAATCCAGTGAATGTTTGAACTGTATTTAATTTATGTGTAGTTTTCTTCAAACTAATGGGCTTCCATGCTAAGCTGAGGTCAATACTGTTAGCCTTTGTATTTTTATGTTTTGTATTTTGTATTTTGTTGAGTCTGTTTTCCATCCAGTCTCACACGGACACTAAACATATTCTGTGCCTGTAAAATCTTGAATCTGGTCTTGTGGGATTTGAGCCCGGTTGCAGCCCTCTGCTGGACAGCTTCACCCGTGAAGTTTCTGAATGTGAAGCGGCAGGATGTTTGTGAATGAGAGAACACGACTCAGCAAGCACTCTCAGAATACATAAAGCCCTCGGCAAAGATTTTTATTGTAATGTGAGGCTTACTGATGGTAAAAAAGTATGAATATAATGAGAAGCTGAAAGTTTCTCTGAGACAATATGACATTTTCAGGCGTTTCAGCTTGACATCCAAACTGTCACCCTCACAGCCTCTGCACAGTCTGAGAGGGATGAACTTTAAAACCCATCAAACCCAGTTTGAGTCACATTTCCTGCTGGGTTACACCACCAACGGCCACTTCACAATTTGTTTTGCCAGATTTTCGCTTTTCAGAGAGGACAGCTCCAACTTAATGAACCAGCCTGCGGTTTGAAAATCGCCGCCGGGGCTCACCATTAGTGTCAGATTCCAGAGGAGAAACACTGTCAGTTTCTAGCCAACAGAGATGGACAACAGCTCCAAGATAACAAGCAGGACTAAGATTTATTCAAATATCTCCTGACAAGAAGGTCCTACGGGATTAAAGGAACAACACCGAAACCACCTCAGCTCAGTCAGACACCAGCCCAAACTGAAAAATGTAAATTTAACCTTGTCAGGAGATTGTTACCCATCCCAGAAGTTTCCCAGAGACAGTTTCCTGCTCCCTGATCCAGCCCATCATTATGGTGCTCAGTCTGTGTCTGCTGATTTCCATCCAGGAAAGTCACAGCACATAAAGCAGCAGGGCCGTGTAGTCCTGCTGCGTATAAATATAACTGTCAGTGTGCATGATTACATGTAATCACTGTTGATTTAAGCCGGCCTGTGTCTACC
The DNA here is from genome assembly GCA_015106735.1 of Paratilapia polleni. Taxonomy (NCBI): domain Eukaryota; kingdom Metazoa; phylum Chordata; class Actinopteri; order Cichliformes; family Cichlidae; genus Paratilapia; species Paratilapia polleni. The sequence goes on from VUQI01036808.1 coordinate 15,990, forward strand.
AGAGACTCTCCATGTTCCTTGTTTGTAATCTGACAAACCACTCATGCTGGTTTATTTTTATTTTTAGTAATCGCTTTTTCTCCAACAATTCTGTTCTCTTTGTTTTTCATCTCAACATTTATTTCACAAAAGAGTCTTAAAAGTGAGTTATTATTCCAAAAAAATCCTTTTAAAGTGTTTTTCAGTCAGACACTTGACTCATAGCAGCAACTGGAGACATTTTCTGCAGCTAAGAAGCATTGTAAAAAGTATGAGACACAATGCATGTCAACGAACACGAGGACATGAGCACATCGTGTAGATGTGCCAGATGTTGCCATACAGGCTAATTTTCATCTACAGAAATGGCAAATTACATAAAAAAAATGTAAAGAAACCTTTGAGCTCCTATTTCCATTATGTTTACCTGTGGCTGATTTAAGTAGGACACACACCTTTTTGTTCACTGCATTAATGAAATGGAGATGATGTGTTATCTCATAATTACAAGAACGGATCTCAGAACTGTTACAGGAGTTTAAGGTGGTTATGAATCATCACTATACATCAGAGTCTTCACGCATGTGAAAAAGTTTAAACTTTTTTAAAGAAACATGAAGTACAAAGTTGCCGTTGAGACATAACGACATGTTAATATGAACCTTCTTTTACATTTGTTTACAAAGTACGTTAATTATTGTATTACTTTACATTTGGAAAAAAGTTGTTACGCCAAATTAGAAAAATTACAAAATCCTGGCCTCCCATTTCTAATCCTGGTTATTGGATAGTTTTCTTATAACTGTGACATAATTGCAGCAGCTCTAACAGTTCAGAACTTGCCTGAGAATCATCAGGTTTTAAGATTTCTCCAGTATGAAAGTAAAATAGTCATCGCCTTTTCTTGATAACAATAATTACAAGATCTTCTTGTATAATTATGAAATACTATGTCATCATTAAAGTTTTTTTTTTTTGGTGATTGCAGTGTACTTGTGTATGAATTGTGTTTTAATAGAGAATTTCTCTCACGATCCCATGTCTGCTCTGCAGGGTCAGACTAGTAGAGAGGGGATCACCACACAGCCTGCCTCTGATGGAGTCCGGGAAGGTCAGGTTTTCTTCTTTCTTTCTGTTTTTTTAAATTTAATATTTAAACAGTTTAATGTGAGTTGTTCTTCTGTGATTGATCTTTGTCGCTCCCTCTTTGAGCAGATCCTGCCAGGGGTCCGAATCATTATCGCCAACCCAGAGACCAAGGGACCAATGGGAGAGTCACATTTGGGAGAGGTTTGTCTGAGCTTAACAGTCTCTATGAACAGATATATGAATGTGCAGAATCTGCAGGCAAGTCCAAGTTCTGATGACCAATCTGTTTGAGCAGGCTTTGGTTGCATCAAAGTCCCTATACAAGCAAGTCTCGCCACTCTGAGCTTTTACTTTTAATCCTCTGTCTAAATGAGCACAGAAATCTGATTAAAACCTGTTTTTTTTCCTGACTTTGTCTGTAAACAAGGTTTAAAGAAAGCTTTTTTCCCCCTCGTAAGTTTTACTTCTACTATGTATGTGCACAGTTTAAGTCAACCTTCAGCCCTGTAAAAAAAAAAAAACAAAAAAAAACATTATCCTGCTGGTTTTGGAAATTTATTTGGAAATTTTTTTCCACTTTACTTTTTTTGTTGTTTGCTCATTTCTGTTAAAGCAAACAAATCTGTCCACACACTGCTAAATTTTACTTACTGTTATTATTTGGGATTTGGAATCCATCGGGACTCAAGACTCGCCATTCATGTGTGTATATATGCATGCTAACCACCGCTATTAAGGCAAATTTTATTTGATTCAGTGTATAGCTACACATTTTTGCAACTGAAAAAAGTACAAAATCTCAACAATGGTAAATAAAAAAAAAAAAAAAAAAAAAAAAAAAAATTTTTTTAAATTTTAATATTTTTATATTTTTTTAAAT
>VUQI01036813.1:3257-17438 GCA_015106735.1 Paratilapia polleni
ACCAGCAAGATACGCTGTTAGAAGGAATTTCAGAGTTGTCATATTAGATGAATCAGCAAACCATATGTGAGTGGAAACAGAAGGTTGTGGGTGTGTTGCTGGTTTTGTCCAACAGATGGGGATATTAAATGATTGTCACTCTGTAGTTCAGTTCAAAGGCATTTTAGAAATTGTAGTAGGCTATGATGTAGTCCGACAGCACACTGTCGGTGCAAAATCTCTTAAAAGGGAACCTATAGGGCTCTACTAGTCCAAACATGCATAATTCACAATTCAAAGTAGCAGTGTTATGCTTGTTTTCAGCTGGAAAAGAGTCTGAAGGCCCAAATCGATGCTTGGGAGCAGGAGCATGGCAAGGATTTCCTGGTGAATGGACAGCAATTTCTTGAGTATGTGCAGCAACAGTGGGATCAACACCACACTGAAAAGGAGAAGGAGAAACTTGAAAGGGTATAAGTTATTGCTGTGACAAAATCTGCCAAGTCTTGTATTTCCCTGTAGCAGTAGTGTTGTTAGTGTGATTATTAAATTCACTGTTCTTTGGAAAATAGCAAATAAAGAAGACTAAGCAGATACAAGAGGAAATGTTGTATGGAACAACATTGAAAACACCAACTAAAAGGCGGATAGGAGGGACTCCCACACCTGGAAAAATGAAAAAGGTAGATAATTCTGTGGGTTTTCTGTAATTGTGTGTTAATATTGTAATATGACACTGACTGAGCCACCCTTGTCCTCTGTCCACTCAGCTCAATGGCACCTCAACTTTCTCCACTCCAACCAGCTTTCTGAGTTCAGGCCTTGGTGGGACCATGTGCCACTCTTCCATCCAGAAACCACCGTTGTCTGCTAGCAAGGTATTGTGCTCAATGTCGTGTTTTTGACAGTCAAACCATCAGATTGGTTTGTTCAGTCCCAGGCAGGTTTGATCCCCATTTTCTCATCTCACTTATCCATGACTTCAGAACAGCAAACAATCCTAAATTAGTTTGTGTGCAGATTAGGTTTTACTTTCTCTATTCGGTGCTGGTCAGCAGTTGAGTTTACTGTATGTCCCCAATGTGGTGCAGACCTTGAAAATGATAACTCCTCATTCTGCCCAACTAGGCAGGTCCAGTATCTTTAACTGAGGGATGAATATACATGAAATGTTTTAATTTGTATGTCAAATTATTGGCTACTATAAAAGCTTTTTTTCATTGTAATGCATTTCTTTGGCTTATCTGTCATAATTGTCCTATAGTCTTAAAAATGAAAGGGCTTGCCGAAACACATCATCATTCTAGTTGGTCTCGTTGTAGGGTTTTGGCCTGCGAACCCCTGGACATGGAAAGGCACCCCACGCACTAGACCGAAACAAGGAAAATATCTCCCACCTTAATAGAAACACTCCAAGTGGCACACCACTCAGGTCTCAGGATACTCAAGATCACACCTTCACCTTTAACGCTATTGCTGGCTCCTATTCGGAATTTGCGGTAAATGGGGTTTTTTACATCTGTTTAGTCCACTGAAGTACAGTCTAAAAGGAAAAAACTTTTTTTTCTTATATCAGTATCATAAAGAAACCTCAAAAGTAATATTTTATATTGAAATCAGTACGAAATATTATTTTAAGACTAAATGTTTCTTACAAGGTAACCACCAGCTCAAATTCACAAAAAAAGATCTTTATTGCTATGTAGATTTATTTTGTAATGCAGATGAAAGTCCCACATTATGTAATCGTGATACAAAGAAAAAGCTAAAAAAGATATATATATTATCGTAATGACAAGACTTTATTTAAAAAAACACCAAAAAAAACCGCTTTGAGCCATCTTTCAATGTTTGAATACACATTCCAAATTTCATCATATAGTCAGCATTGTTTGATAAATAGAAAAAAATGTTGATAATCGGCATTGAGATTTACACAAAATACCATGAATATACATATTAAGTGGCTTCATAGTGTTTAACACATTCTCCTAAGATGCGAAAGATCCCTGGTTTCCAACCAGGAGGAGACAAAAATCCTGGGGAGGGTTGTGTCAGGAAGGGCATCCGGCATACAAATATGGGCCAAATCAAATATGCGGATCCATCCGCCATGGCGACCCCTTGTGAATAAGGGAGCAGCTGAAAGAAGCTGTCTGTAATGAATATACATATTAGAATAGTCAAAGTGCACTAGGTCATAAGAAAATTGTGAAATGGCTACAATCCTGTACTGAAAATAACAAATGAAAAGAATTCCTGACATGCCAAAGTCTCAATGACTTGTTTATTTGAGCCGCAGCTAAAACTTTCCACCACGACTCATAAATCTGGTCATCATGAGGTGAACAAATTTTTCCACATCATTTTAATTTACCACATAATTTAATCACATGACAGCAACATGTTGATACACAAACATATGACTTAAATTGACTTTTACTTTTTTTTTTCTCCTCTAAATGAATGGAAAAATTAATTTGGACTTGTCTTTACAGAGGGACCTCACGAAGGCTTCTAAATCGAATGTGAAGGCAGGACTGCTCAACTCCACCGTCAGTCATCAGTGATGGTTCAAAGGAGGTGCTCGGATACAGAGAGTCACCCAGTTCAGTGGTGGTTTGGTGTAGATTTCACACAGTGAACATGAGGGAACTTCGATGTAAACTTAGAAAAAATGTAAATACTTGAATCTGTGTGAACACTTCTCCATTGTTCCTCTTTATTCTTAGAATTTATTTCAGGGTTTCCTCTTTATTCTTAGAATTTATTTCAGGGTTGCCTCTGCTGTATGTATTTCTGTGGCCTTTTTAATTCTTGTGCCACGAATTGTTGTGGCTTTTTTATTTGATCATTTTTATTTTAGGGTGTTTTTAAGTGAACCATTACTTGTTCTCTAGAGCACTACTTTGTTTCACTAATGTGGAAACTAGCCATTGTCACCAGCTGGAATGACAGCTAAACTTGCTTTCCAGAAACCAAATATTGGGTGCTTTTATTCTTTTTCTTAACCTGTAAATAAACGTTTTGAAAGCAGTTTATCTTCTGTGTGACTATTATCTTGTATCATTTAATTTTTGCCTTCATTCTCGCCCCCATCTTTCAGTTGAACATGTTTTATGTCAACTGAGTCCAAGTTAAAAGGCAGTATTTGAATTTGAAAATCCTTGTCAGAGTATAATTTCACTTTTATAGTATAACTTTCTATAAAACTGCAATATGTGAGGAGTGAGCTCTCTTGAGTGCCCTTGTAGTGACTGTAGATGTAAAAGCCCCCCTTTTTCTTTTTTTTTTTTTAAGCCATGCGTGTCATGAGTTCCTCGAGAGCCCTCTCACGGTGATTTTCATGAACAAGCAGCACTTCCTTGATTGCACTTTGCTGGAAGCCCATCTCATTAAACTGAGTCAACAGGCGCAGGAACTCTGCAGCCTGAGGGGGGGGGAAAAGAAAAGTATTTCTTCTTCACATCAAGTTACAGTACAGGTACTTCCAGCCTTTTCAACTTAACATAATGCTGGGATTACCTTGGTCTCACAGTTCTGAAACATCTCCAAAGCCTCTTCCACCTGTGCTTGATCATAACCCAGCTGACACAGGCGATCACAGGCAACCAGGTATTTCAGCACCTGTTGATAACAGTCAAAATATGAGTGACAGAAACAAGAATTTCATCCATTTGTGTGTACACCGTTAAGAAATGTAGTCAATACCACTCGGAAATGTGAATACAGGGTTTACTTAGACTTAAATACCATTACTTTACAGATGACTAATTAGCTGTTACAGTGCATAAAAAGCACTTTGAGTTGCCAGGTATTGGAACCACATACAATTTAGGTCAAGGATGATCATGATAGCAGTATTTTCTCTTGTTTCTGACATCTTAATTTACCTCTGAGCCCACTGTCTTTTATTTAAATACAAGTTCACTGAGCTTATCCTAAAAGTCAACCCATTTCCTTCCACTTACCCAGTTCAGGGTCACAGTGGGGCTGGAGCCCCACAGGGTGAGGTCACCAGTCTGTTGTAGGGCTAACACACAGAGACAGATGACCATTCATGCTCTCATTCACACCTACGGCCAATTCAGAATCACCAATTAACCTAACATGCATCTCTTTGGACTGTGGAAGGAAGCCGGAGTACCCAGAAAGAGCCCACACAGGCACAAGGAAAATATGCAAACTCCACACAGAAGGGCCCCAGCTGGCCAGTGGATTCAAACCCAGGACCTTCTTGCTGCAAAGCAGCAGTGCTAACTACCACACCACCATGCCACCGTATCCTAAAAGTTTTCATTTCAAGTCAGAATTTACTAAAGCAAATCAAAAGTGTTTCATATATGCATTAGATGTCACTGTTATCCTTGAAAAATGGAATCAATAAACAGCATGTAACCCCAATGTAGTTCATACCTTCTCAGGGCTCCTATAGCCTGTCTTCTGCAGAGCCAGAATAGCCGTTAGTAAAGGGTAGCCCTTCTCAGTGATTGTTTCAAGCAGCTCCCTCTCTTCCTGGCTGAGCGCTGTCAAAAGCTCTGCTGCAGAGTCAAAGAAAACCCCCCGAGAGGCACCACTCATCAGGACCTGATGATGACAAGGGAAGACAGGCATTAATAAGAGAAAACAGCTTCAGCTCCCTTAAATATATTGATATGCGCTGCTCTCAGAGAAACCAACCTTCTTCCTGCGGTTTTTCAAAACAGGCCCCGCAGAGGAGGGTCGCTGCTGTTGCCTGGCTGGGGAAGGTCCAGCAGGTGGTGTGTTTTGGGAAAACTTCCTGCCTAAAGAGCCCAGTGAGCGCTGCCTCTTCTTGATGTTCTTCTGGCCCTGAGGGAGTAGGCTGGCCTGCTGTGATCTGTGCTGCTCGAGTGCACACAGAGGCTGTCTGCAGTCTGGGAGAGAAGTGCCCCTATGACCTCTGAGACTCTGAGGTTTGTCAGTCTTACAGTGGTGAAGGGAAGCACCGAGGTGCATGTCTTTGACTCTGGAGATCGGGTCTTTGAGTGAAGCGCTCCGCGGCCGCTCCCTGCCCTTGATGAGGTGAGGGGCATCTTCAGTGGAGGACATTTCATTGTCCTCATGATAACCGTCTTCATCTTCGGAGTCAGATATGAGGAACTTGACGGTGCGATGGTGCAGCCAGCGAGCGTCTGCAGAGTTCAGGCTGTGGCTGCGGGGCCGAGGGCTGAGGGCCCGCAGATCGCTGCTCCTGGGAGTGACCCTGTGACACTCCTGAGGGCTGCAGAACATCAGACAGTAAGGTGGGCAGGATGGAGACTGACAGGCTGGCTGCTGTCCAGTTAAAATCCATCTCTCCAGGTTGAACCCATACTGTAAGAAAAGCAAAGTCAAAAAGATTTTAAGAAACAGGCCATTTTCACAGCTGACATTTGCTTGCATAGACATTAGAAAACACCAACAACTCAACTGTGTAGCATTCAAGTGTGCCAGTAAAGCATGACAGTAATCAGTGAGCCAACATGAAGGTTATACCCAACTAAAACTAGGTATGAAGAAAAACATTTTAGTTTGCTGAAATAAAAATAAAAACCAGACTTTAGAAAAAAATATATTTCATATTTACAAAACAAGCTAAAGTAAACTAAATATATACAGAAAATGTGTTTAGTTTCTTGTCTATGTGGTCAGACTTGCCAACACAATATATAGTGGAGACCAAAGATATGACTGAGTTTGTTTTGCCATCTAACGTGGATTTCTTAAAGCTTGGTATATGTTTCTGACATATACCACCAAAAGGTACTTTTGGCTACTCCCTTATTTCCCAAGGGGCACCACAGTGAATGGATTCACATGTTTTGATTTGGCACAGATTTTACACCAGAAAGCACTTCCTGACATATATCCAGGCTAAATTAGAACCAGATATTGCATGAGCAAGAACATATAAGCTCTATATTCAGACATTTTTGAAAAATAAATTTAAAAAAATAAAGCATGTTTTCATTTGATGAGTGACCTCAGTTTCCTGCATTATCTGATGGCAGTCTGGTACAGTAATGTCCGGTGCCGGCAACAGCTGCACTTCTTCCTCCAGTGGACCCAGTTGGGTCTGAAACGGGACATCCTCCAGCATGTTCATCATCACCAAAGTGCTCCAACCAACAACCTGCAGCAGGAGATACGAAGAGCTCCTATGTTTCCAGCTATAAGTTTTAAATGAAAGCTTTTATTTTTCTAAATTCGTACCTTTGTCAAATATGCTCTTCCAGGTCCACAGTCCTCTGAAACATCGACAGGTGTTTGAAGTAAATGACTCGCACAAACATCAGCGTACGTGATAAACCTCTTCATCACTAAGCCTCTGACATCATTGGGTTTGTTTACCAATAATACCTCGGGTGCCTGTTTTAATCCAACCATCACAGGTCCATTAGAAATAATAAACAAACGGATCAAAAACACTAAAATAAAGCACATTCAAAAACAGTCTAACTAAATATATCCCTAATACTTAGATGTATTACTGTTAACCTTAATAATTGATCAGAATTTTACCACTTTTAGTAGATTGCATCTTTTACCATCTATAATCAAGGTCACATTAGAGACTTTGTACAGTTTGTGGTGTGACTTCTCTGTGTACTGGAAGGGGGATTAGGGAAATGCTGAGGTATCAGGAAACAAAGCCCAGCATGATACTTTCCAGAGATTAGCTGATTACATAAAGGTGAAAGCCTAACAGTGTACTACAACATTGTGATGTCTGTTGCATTCATTTCTTCTTTTACCATTTTATTACACCTCAAACTTAAATTTGTCAGAGTTAAAGAACGATTAAAATTTTATACAGGTATATACATTTTATTTAAACATTTTCAACAATCACAATAAATTTAAGATTCACAAATTTTAGGGGGAGTGGGGAGGTTACAGGTTCTGTAACAGACCTCTGAAAACAGAAAAGCAATTCTGAAACTTTTCCAAAATAAAATGAAGCTTCAAGCAAAAGGAGAACAAATCTAGTTTAATCTAATTTGAAAGCACAAAAAAGCATTTTAAAGAGCACAGCAGCGTGGTTCAGTCAGAGAGCATTTAGGCAGAAGCTTGATTACAGATGTGTACTGAGGTACCATTTAGTAACAGGATATTACATCACTAAAGGGTGAGGTGAGTTTCCAACAGTGGGGCACACACAAAGAAAATAAAAATATCTGTGCTGCTCTGAGGGTTGTTTCACAAAGCAGGTTTGGAGAAGCAGCCAGCATAACTGGAAAAAGATCATCTGATAATTTGAATTTGGAGAATAAAAATCAGTTCAGGAATACGGTTCAGTTGTAATAAAACAAAACTTCAGAAGATAGTTCACTGACAATTCAAAGTGACCTGGCTCATCTGCTTTGTGAAGCCACCCTGTGTGACACAGAGGTCTGCAAGTAAACACTTAATACATTCCCTAAAGAGTGTGCTAAAGGAGGAAGCCACACTGAAAATAACCATTCTGGCCGTTTAAAAGGTCACCATTGTTTCTCACCTGCTGTATTTAGTGTGCTGGTGCATTATACCTCACAATATGTTCTCCTAATTAGAGGTCACGTCGTACAAACTGCTTACAAATGCTGCCTAAGCAGTGTAGCTAAACATTTACAGATGATTTTACTGTAAACACCATTATTACAATGGTGGTAAAGAAGAAAACATCAAAAATATTGATGTGCTCATGGAATATGATGCCCTTATAAGGCATTAGCTAACATGGTAACGTCACATCGGGTCTTTCTCAGCATCCCATGTTTGCAAGTGTACAGCATGATCCCATAATTTCTATTTGCTTCCCTTGCCATTACAGCCCCTCACCACAAAAAAGAAAAACAAACTAGCTACATATACTTCCATGAATAAAATTTCATTATCTTTATATAGATAAAATGTTAACAATCCCGAGAGATTGAAATATTTTATAAAGGTCCACCCTGTGAGTGCACCACTACAGAATCTACATCTGATGCACAGGACCAAAGGCTGTTACTCCCTTAACTTGTTACGTAAAAACCTCCTCACCGGGGTCCACAGCTTATTTGTCAGGGGCTATGATAAAAGAGCTGGTACCAAACTTGGTATCCAAAAGGTTCATAGTGATCTAATGATTTGAGACAGCATGGCCTGTAGGTGAAATGAGTCACACATGGTTCAGTTGTTAGCAGCGTCTGCCTGCCGAGGCCAGTTCTCTTCCTCAATGCCAGAATCGTACTCCTCTTCTGCCGACTCCTTGGCTGGAGCTCTGAAATTCAAATAAAGGCTACAGGTCAAGTTTCAAACCACACTACCATGGAGTCTCAGTGTACTTGGCCTAAGGAAACTGATGACAACACATACCCTGGCTCTGTGAGCAGAGAGGTACTAACCTGACGTATCTGGGTTGGGATTTTCCTTGGACAACATCTTTGTCCAGTTCAACAGCCATGATGTCAGAGTGCGGCACCTCAAACATGGGCTCAAGGAGGAGTTTTTCCTGTGTGTGAAGACAAGCCTTCATTTTACAAAAACAACACAAACAATAAGAAAAAACAAAGTTTGGTACCTTCTGTAAGAATCACATACCATGATGGATCTGAGGCCACGAGCTCCAGTTTTTCTCTCCAAAGCCATTCTTGCTATGGCTCTCAAGGCATCTTGGGTCACATTGAGTTCACACTGAAACAAAAGACACTGACGATTTAATTTTAACTCTAAAAATCCAGTCATTAAAGTCTAAACACAAAGATGATCTCAACAAATGTATTATTTTTCTGTAGATCTGATCTGATAAAAGAAATGGGAGCTGTGTCTGTAGAGACATGTAATTTTTGGTATCAATGAGACAAAAAAAGTCCCGTAAAGACCACTTCAGTAATACGGGTACATGCATCAGATTACTTTTTGGAAAACTGTCAGAAGAGCAGCTACTACTGTATCTGTTGTTGAATCTAAATTGGCATTTAAAGCAGGAATGTGGTGTTTGCATTACAAATACAAGGAATGTGTGCACATATTTGAGAGGATAATGCTGCACTCTGACCCAAGCAACCCGTACTGGGCAAACAAGCAGCTCAGATTTTCTTTTTCCACACACAGCCACACTACACTTTAGCAACTACAATATTAGAGCTCTTACTTTGTCCATGCTGAACAGAGCCTGGTACTGGGGCACCACAGCATTGCGTGGTTCAGTCAAGATCCGGACAAGCGTATCTTCATCCAGGCTGTGCAGAGGAACAATAACGGGAAGACGGCCAACAAACTCTGGGATCATTCCAAACTCAATTAAGTCCCTGGCCTCAACATGCTTCAGCAGCCTGTCCTTCTCCTCGATCTCTGCTACAGTGTCTGTCTCACCGCTGGTGTTTGCCAAATCTGCCGCAGCGGCTGCACGGCGCCCTTTCCCCAGGTTAGAGGGAGTTCCAAAACCCAAATACTGAAGAGACATGAAACACAAGGATCAAGTTAGAAACAGGAATAATAATAAACTCAAGTCTTGGCTGAACACCTGCTGACATGCAATACATACAAGCTGTGTCAAGTTTACCTTTTCATTCTTTCTTCTGCTAATGATTCTGTCAAGTCCATTAAAGGCACCGGACGCAACAAAGAGTATGTTTGTTGTGTCAACCTGCACCGTTTCTCCTCTCAGTTTCCTGGAGTTCTTCTCGGGAACATTGACAACTGTACCCTCCAAAAGTTTAAGCAAACCCTGACAGAGAGGAAAAAAGTGAATGTAAGTCTCAGTCAACCAACGCAGGAAAAAAAACAAACAAGCAAAAATCAGCTGGTGTAAAATAAATCTGTCTTTGGTCACACAAAACAAGACATCTCAAAACTTCCACCTGGACTGTGGTAAAATTTTAACAACAAAAAAGTTAATTAAAGAAATTATCTCCAGATTAAATGACAAACATAATAAATATAATCATTTGTTGCAGCCCTAAAAGAAATTGCTGCATAAAGGTTACATACTAACCTGCTGAACTCCCTCTCCACCCACGTCTCTCAGCTGATGGATTCCAGGCACGCTGCCAATCTTGTCAACCTCATCCAGAAACACAATACCTGCACATGAAATAGGAGACCGGGTCGATTAGCTTAATGTCTTACCAAGACAGGTCCTTGATAAACCTTCTGTGCATAAGTGTATTTATTTACTTTAGACTTTAGCTTTTCTGGTACACACACCTCACCAGTATTCATGCTGAAAGTTCGCAAACATGCTGTGCATGTGCAGCCTTAAAAATTCTGAAAACCTCTTTGATCCCATTAATTTAAACCTGTTCCTCTTCCTGTCAGTACATCCAACATGGTAAAGCTGTAAACACATTTTTTACCCCAGTAAGGTGTGTAAAACAAGTGAAGTGTTTTCGTTTTTAAACCCGTTACAGGAGAGTGACTTTGAGTTATGTGTATAAAAATAAAACAGTACTGATATTTATAAGGATTACGTTTCACTAAGTGGTTTTTCATGCAAGAGTTCTATGGTACAGTTTTATTTTGTTTATACTCTAATCTTATCTACTTGTAATACTTTAATCTATTATTGAGTTTTGGCCACACAGTGTAGGCCTTGTTTTATAAAACACCACTGTGATGACTTTCTTCTAGGGACATCATGAATGGTTCTCTTCAAAAGTCAGGTTCATTTCTTTGTAAAATGATGGTACATATGGTAAGCCATCCATGTGCAACGTGCTAACAAACAACATTTGCTTGTTAATCCTACATCAATCTTGATTTTTAATCTTCAGTAATGATTTCAGACTTCCCATAGAAAATGAAATGTCCAATGGTTACATGTTAAGAGGGAGGAAAGACTTGATGTTTGTGTTAAGATACTGCTGCTTGCTTCTTGTGCTCAGTGTTTTCAAAACAGGCAGTTTTTTTACTTAATAAACATATGGTATGATTTTGACACTGGAAACTACCCTTCTGTAAATAAAGTCCCTCTGCCCACCTTGCTGTGCTTTTTCCACTGAGTAGTTGGCATCTTGCAGAAGTTTGGCAATAACGGACTCGATGTCTTCTCCCACGTATCCAGCTTGAGTCAGTGTGGTGCAGTCGCAAATTGCGAATGGAACATCCAAACAACGTGCCAGTGTCTGCGCCAACAATGTTTTTCCTGTGAAAAATTATGTGAATCATAAAATTATCTTTGGCAAGACACACTGCATATAATATAATATAATATAAACACACTGCATAGTGTATCTGACAGAGTATGTGCAATATTACAAAACAAACTTACCTGAACCAGTTGGACCAAGCAGTATTATGTTGCTCTTCTCCAATTTAATGTCAGTGTGTGTGGAGTCCAGGACCTCCCCACCTCTCCTCTCCTGAGGAGCCTGCTGGCTCGCCTGCTGCTGCATGGATGCACCAAGAGCGTTTCCATGAGGGCTGATTCCTGCAATCTGGAGCAGCTCTGCAACAACAAGCCAGGCACAGAGGTCGCCTTGTTACTGAAAAGAACTGTATGTTTCACAAGCCAAAAAAAAAAAGAGCAACTTAATGCATTTATCTGAATCACTGTTTGACAAAGAAAACATTCATTGGTCGTGTATATTAACAGTTTCCATGCACAGGCTAAAAATACAGGTGCCCTGGTCAGTGCCAGTGTGGAGTTACTCAGTACAGCTGGACTAAAATTAGCAAAAGTCTGAATGTAGGTCAGAGGGCAACTTTATCTATTCGTCTACTCCGTCAGTGGTTAACAAGTTTAATTTTATTGATTCAATTTCTGTGTCTTATTCATAAAAATTGTCACTGTTACAAATCTGGAAATATTGTCCATTATCTGATGTTGATTAAATTCATTAATCACTTCAGTTTATAGTTCATAATTCTTTAGACTGGGCACAACTACAAATACAAGAAATATCTCTCTGTAAAAGGCAGAACAAACCTTTAACTGTCACAGTGGTCTGTACACTTTGGCATTTGTGCAACTTAAAAATAAGAAACTGCCGATTAAGTGACTTTCAGAGTGACCACTGATAAAAGATAACAGTGAGGAGGACAGTCACTTACTTGTGAATCTGTATTCATCCTCTCGTCTTCTCATCTCTAGCTCTACAGGGAGAGGATGAAAGTACTTTAATCAATATTATCATTAATCATTACCACTACGACATTATCACTGCAGTCACTGGAAGAGAGCTTTATGCAATCACGTGATAACTATTGAACAAATGCCAAATAATACAGATTATGATTTCCGGCCACAGCTAGAACCTCTTAATAGTTATTTATGAGGATGTTTTAGGGGTAACTTTTGATACTCTTTATATGTAAATATTAAAACTAAATTGTATATTTTCATTGTTAACAAACTTTAAAATCTGCAGGCATATTTGCTTTGGCATTTGCATGAATACACTTACTCTAAGATGCAGTCTTGCATTATCATATCATCTTTTTATTTACTCATTATGTTTTTAAGTTTTATATTCCAAGTCAGTTCCTGTTCTGTTTATGGATCACCCGTCCGGGATTACATGAAAGCAAAAATGTCGCCCAAAATTCGATTAAGCTCAGCACTATGTATGTAGGAGATATAGTACATGGACTTTTATATGCCTTGTTTTTACACACTACAGTATTGTTCCCATCAGACTGCAATGACAGATATTAAGTAAAATAAATCCAAGACGTGGCAAAGATGTTAAAAAACGGTTTCTTTAGGTGCAGAATGATGCAGTGTCTACAGAAAATATCGATACTGACCACGAGGTGTTAAAGACGGCTGTTTTTCCACCTCCACCTGCTGTCGGCTCCCAGAGGGGATGTTGTTGTAGATGCGCTTGTAGTGATTGTACACTGCAACCGCCAACACTTTTTTTGCATAGGACTGGCCAACAACGTACTTGTCGAGATAGGCATATATCTGGGGAAAAAAGTAATTTATCATTCACAACAGCAGAAAAATATTATAAAATTACCAAAAGCATGTTAAAAGCATGTTTTGACAACTTTGTTTCCTGCTTCAGTTTCTTACCTTCTTTGGAGGTGGAGGAGGTTTCTGTGCAAATGCCAGTTTCACCGCCTCCGCAGCAGATTCTGGCTCTTTGTTTAGCCCTTTCTTAGAGTCCGTTTCAGACAGGACCACGAAGAAGTGATGACATTTCTCGCATTTGACAAATCGTGTTGATGCTACAAAAGAACAACACATGCAATGTTATAAAATTTCAGAACCCAATCGAAAGCAATTTTTACAGTCATTTACAACATAAATTTATGGATTAATCCAACTGATGCTGAAACTAAAAATAAGTAGTATAAGTATAAGTAATAAGAAGGTGAAACGTCTTGCTCAAAATGATTTTAATACTTCTTAAATTTCATTACGGGACAAATTGCACCTCAATTATTTTTTAAACCTTAGTTGTTTTAGACAACTTTCAGCATAAATTACTAAAAAAAATTTGATCTCGTCCTCATTTAGGTCCCAATTATAGACAACCACACTCTGACACACAACAAGCAGTTGTACTTTTCATTTATTAAACACACTGAGTAATCACACACAGTGCAGGGTGGGAAAATTAAGCTCCCCAACAATCTTCATGAGGCATTTCCTGTAGCTGGGCCTTTTTCTCTGTAAACTGTAGAGAGTTAATTAATATTTCAGAGATGTCTTGATTGACTAGTGTAGTGATTTGCAGGACGCCCACTCCTAGAGAGCAGTAACAGTTCTGAATTTCCTGTAGACAGTTTGTCTTATTGTGAATTAATGAACACCAAGGTCTATAAAAATACTTCTGACACCTTTATTTAAACAACTCCTCTACAACCTACAACCCCACTTTTACCTTCCTAACTGCAATACCTGACTCTTAGTAGCTTTCAGGGAAGTCATTCATTTATAGCCTCGCTGTAAATGATTACCCTGTTCAATAAAGACACAGTTTTACTGCCTGTGTGCCATTAACTTAGTCAAAATGTGTTGCAACTGTGTCTGTAATTGCGATTTTCATAATAATCAGATTACATTTTACAAGTCATCAATCCAGAAATCCTGATAATTCCAAAGGGACCGTAATTTTTTTTTCTATGCAACTCAACTCAATATTGTTATGGAATAACAAATAATATAAAGGTAATAATTGGACACATGGTGCCTGGTCCAGCCTCTGGTATGATGAATTTGTTTATCAGAGACTGCTGCCTCTATGGACAAAAGAGACTGTGTTTGGATACACTAAAAAGAAAAAA
>VUQI01036819.1:6866-23774 GCA_015106735.1 Paratilapia polleni
TATTTTCAAACCCTGAAAAAAAAAAAAAAATTTTTGTAAAAAAAAAAAAAAAAAAAAAAAAAAAGGTCATATGAACCAATTGTGAGTAGAATACTCTTGAGAGTGGCGCATTGGCACTGCCAAGAGACCAGATTGGAGCTATCTTTAGTCATCCAATTCAAAAACAAAAGGTTACTTTATGGCAGCTATAAATGTGCTACTACTGACATATTAAAAAAACTGTCTTGGCTTCAACACTCCACAATGGTTAATACAGTATCACAGTCTAACAAGTGGAAGCAGAACAAGTGAGTCACAGTGATCGAATTGTTTTGCTGTAGCATATTGCAAAATACATTACTCAGCATCATACACAAATAAAGAGTTTAATTACTGCAGCAAACACAACGGTCACATTTCCAACTGAAATAATCTCACATTTAACATCCTCTATGGTAACAAACTTAATTATTCAGGAATTATATTATAGCAAACACTCAAAGCATTCATTTTTTAATGAGATGACCCATGGAAGAGCAAAGATAACATGAGGTGATTATGACATGAACACTCTCTTTGCACCTGCAGCAAAGCCTAGTCCCTCCTGCACCAAACCATCTGGAATGGGAATTTTGCAGTGTGTATAATGTATGGGTCTGTACGCTAGCGCAGCAGTGAGGAGCAGAGCCCCGTGGCGATACA
The DNA here is from genome assembly GCA_015106735.1 of Paratilapia polleni. Taxonomy (NCBI): domain Eukaryota; kingdom Metazoa; phylum Chordata; class Actinopteri; order Cichliformes; family Cichlidae; genus Paratilapia; species Paratilapia polleni. The sequence continues at coordinate 7,548 of VUQI01036819.1, forward strand.
CTAGATGATTCTTTCATTGTGCTTCTCTGCTCCATCACTATCCACTTCAACTCTGCTGTAAAAATCCCCGAGGTCTGCTGCTTTGTTTGACCTTCAAGTGTGTAGAAAAGAAGGAAGAAAGAGGTTAGCTACTCCCATTCCAAATGTGGGCATTTAACCAGCGTTGGGAGCTGTCAAATCACAGACCCCTAAGTGGGCTACGATCCCAGCTCTCCATGTTGCACAAGGTGTCCTTGGAATCCCACCATGAGTCCCAGCCTTAAGCTGTTCGAAGTGTTTCTGTTCCTCGAACCATCATGCTCTGCAGAGCAGCAGTCAATCAGCTTTGTTAGAGGTTACCTAAGGGGTTAACATTACCAACCTTTCCCATCTGTTGCTAAGGAAGTGTTGCCTGTTGTGCAGGAAACTGGGAGAGCAGTTTCCTGTTATGAAGAGAAGTTTTTAAAGCGTTGCATTCATTCAGTCATGCCACAGATGCTGGGCCAGGAAGCCCAGCCAATAGCAAAAGCTTTGGTGTCCTAGAGAAACTGTTTTTGGAAACTGCTTTTAGGAGCCTTTCTATGCACTGTTCTAGTTCAGGAATTGCTCCATGAGCAAAACATGCTGAACAAAACAGTGAGAAGAATCTCTGCTTCATTTCTGACTACATAATCCAGTGATGTTCCAGTCTTTCCAAGCACGACAAGTATGCAATGACACAGCTGAACAGCTTATCAAACTTTGTAGGTCTTCCAACTGTCATCAGTTCTATGTCAATGAAGAGACACCTCATACACAAAAAATGAACAGATGTTGTTTGAGAAAGTAATATTCTTGGTGCAAAAAAAAAAGAAAAAAAATGTAGCTGCAGATTTAAAGCTGTCCATTGGGACGATACAGCGCTCAAGATGAATTGTGGCTTATAGTTTCATATTTATTGTCCAAATCTCTCTTAACTCTAGTTGACCCTGTTGACTGTAATATTTAAGCTATATGGTAGTATTTACACGCATCTGTGGAGCAGTGTGTCGTGTAACGAAAGTCAACCCCTCCTGAGAAGTTCACTATTTCGTCAGCGCCAGAACTTCCACGGTAGCTGAGATAAATTGGTGTGCACTGCATTTTGAGTCAGTTTGATTCGCGCTCCGCGTCCGCGCCGTGCTCTAATCCCTGCCTCAGGAAGCGCCAAGCAGCACCTCCCGTTTCCACACAGCAGCGTTTACTGTAGCATCAGCACTGGAGCTGAAAGCTCACATTCTGCGAGAAGAGGCACCTTGCACAAGTCGACTACCACTGGAGAAGACAAAGATGACACATTCTGCTACTCTTCCACCACAACTTGATTCCCCTGCAATGTGTTTGGATTAAGTTTCCGCGTCATTTGGAGAGTTACCGTCGGCGTGAGGGCAAAAATGAGGATAACTTTCGCTTACCGTGTATGATGATGTCCAAGAATGAACGCAGGTTGGTTGTGAATATATAACCTTTACGTGAACACTCCAGAAACCAAACTTTTGGTTTTATATCATAAAAAGTGTGTTAATGTAAGAGTCTCAAACTATGAAACTGGTTAATTGTGCCTGGAATTACATTTCACCTGCTTTTTTGATATGTTACAACATGACATTCATTATAGTACTGGAAATGATCTATTCCACGGGTGAAATTACATTTAAGTTAGTTTGATAGTTTAATCACACATCTACTGATATTTTTAAGGGAAATTATTTTTCTGTTTCACTTATGGAGTGGTTTAAATCACAGACCCATTAAGGCTGCTCCCAGTAGGAGTCTCCATCAGGAAAAATGTCCTGTTATAGGATTAGTATTAGGTTTAGAATTAGGATTATAATCCACCTCTGTGAAAGTGTACAAAGCAATTGTTCTGTATTGAAGGTCACCGGTCTTGAATGGTTTAGCGCTCAAAAAAAGAAAGAAAGAAAGAAAGAAAAAAAGAAAGTTAGGAATTGGAAGGGGTTTTAGTGACATTTTTCAAACAGATTTTAGACTGGTTGGTATGATTTTCAGGGTTGATATTTATAATAAGGACTCAGTCTGAAATCATATCCTGAGAGTTTGGCACTATCAAGGTCCCAGTGTCTATCTCTTCCTTTGTTTTTCAAACATTTGTTCTAATTGAATTCTTGTTGCGTAATCCATATCCTGTTGTTTGCAGTTGGTTGCTTTGTCAGACTGGGATCCTTTTTTTCTCCCTCTTTTATTGTTCTTTGACACACTCTTTCAGCAAAAAAAAAGTGTGTGTACATACATATTCGTTTGTGTTTCTGGGTGCTTGGGAAGAATGGTGAGAAGGAAGTCCATTTGTGTTGTGAAAATGTGTACTCCTAGAGAGGTTTATGAAAGACTGATGGGGGGGCCATTTAGTTAATGTCCTTTCCCCATTTACATCCTATGTGGAGTCCTTTATGTTGGCTTTTCTGGACTGATTAATGAACCTGAAATTCATTCATTTTCATTACTGAATAAAAAAAAGTAAAAGTTTTGGAAGAATGTGCTACAGCAGAGACGGAGACAGCACTGGCAGAGAGAGAGAGAAAACACTAAGAGATAGCCAGAGTGCACACAGGGTTTAATAGGATGTGCGTCAGGGCAGGTACTAAATAACAGGAAGAGACCAGGGGTGTATACACACTTTGTTAAGTATGGGTGTGTTTCATTAGAATTCTAAATTTTGTAAGCAGGGCTCATAACTGACTTAATAAAATTTAACATCTTCTTAATTGTAAAAGTAAAAATTAATGTTATTGTAGATATAAGATTCGTAATCATAGCTTACAATATAATTTCAACACACATATGGCATTGTGAGTTCATTCTTATGAAATCATTTGAAAGATTTTGACCATAATCAGCCAATCATTATTCACTCCTACTTTAACTGACCAATCTGCATGTGTCATTTCCTAGATGGGAAATGTTATTGTTCCTTCTCTAAGTACCCTGTGGCTCTGTTATTTTTCCTGCTGATTGTGTCCCCTGCAGCTTTCTGTGTGTCACTGACTAATGCAGTGGACAAGGTTTCCTCTTAGCACCATATAGAGAAGGAGAAGCCACATTTGTTATCCTAATGTATGCTTGCAAAGAATTATTATTAAAGAAATATTATTTGTGTGTCATTAATTGCTTTAAATTTTCTCACTTTCTTTGTACAGATTTTCAAAATCCACTGCAAGTCCCTCAACCAAAGGTCCGCAGTCATCTCACCATCAAAGTGCAGTCCAAGCTGATGTCGAGGTCTTGTCCCCCTGTCCATGGTCCAAAACCTCCTGTTGCCCCCAAGCCCAGACCCCTCTATGAGCCTTACCCACAGGGGGAGCCCTGTGCTCAACAGAGCCTTAGTAACGGAGATGTGGCTCACTCTGATGGAGAGACTGAAGATCTCCATGAAATGGCTGAGGAGAATCAGGACCAAGAGGAGAAAAGTGAGGCAGAGGCTGGAGATGATGACAGAGGGGACACAGTAGAGAGAGAAACTGAAAAAGAAGAAGAAGAAATGTTAGATAATAATGGTGATATAGACAGCACTGGGTCTGATGACACAGTCAAAGCAGATGACAGTTCTACTGTTGACACTACTGAGAATGAAAGTAATGACAATGACTTGAACTACCCTAAAGGTGGCAGTTGCACTGATGATGACGAGAAGACATCAAAGCCTGCACCTTCTCAAACAGAAACAGAGGATGAAGCAGGAAAGAAGGATGAAGAAGAAGAGGAGCACAAATTAAATGAAAAGACTGAAATACTTTGTGATCCTGCAGAACACTCAGATGAACCTGTAGAGGAACCAAGTACTGATCAAACACAGTCACTCAGTCACTGTGGTAAAGGCAATAATAGCGAACTTAAGGAGGCAGACAGTGAAGAAAGTGAAGACTGTCTGCACCATGACTTACTTACAAATGAGAATGAACTGGAAGCTGAAGGGTTTGCCTTTGGATTCAGCGTGCTTCCAACAGTAACTGAGGAATATCCTTACGATGTGATTGGCCCCACAGATGATGCTAGTGATACATGTGAGTCATGCGACCCAGCTGAAATAGGGGATACAGAAGTCTGGCAACCAGAACGAGCCACCAAGGATCTTTCTGGCTGTTTTCGATTCACATCCAGCACAGAGGATGTGTTTGGGCCTTACTCTGTCATAGAAGCTGTTCCAGATGATGTAAGTGGCACTGCTGACCCTGAGTGGAGTCAGGATGATCCTGATGATGGTAAGCCTTCAACCACAAACGAAGAGCATACACCAGGTGCTTCTAACCAGGAACCTTACTATGTGTCATCAGATGACGTGGACAAGTTAGAGGATAAGCAAGCCCTCTCAGAACAGGGTCATATTGATGAGGCCACTGAACAGTCAAATGAGCGCAAAGACAAAGCAAAGGACAGCGAATCAGCAGATGAGTATGCAAACATTGATGATTCGCTCTGCCCTAAAGAGGATGACTTTGAGCAGTTAGAGTGTGTCTCATCAGAGGATTACATCGAGATAGGTGATGAGGATGAAGAAGAAGAAGTGGAAAAGAAACATTTGAGAGTGAAAAGTGCAAAAGAAAGAAACACCAAAAGAGAGCAGGCTCTCCGCAGCCAAAGAAAAAGCTGCCAGCCTCGCCTTAGGTTGTGTAATATCACAGTGCCAGCAGACCTAGACCTGGGCCGCACCCCAGAGCTAACCAACAGGGTGGTGTTTGCCCACACCACTGAGGCCTTTGAAGAAGACATCGAGGAACTGGACTGCCATATTGTGCCTTATTATGACGACACAGATTCAGATAGTGAAGAGCATATTTATGAAGAGGCTGGGTTTGACTCAGAAGGGGAGAATTTTGTGACACTTGATCGCAAGACAATTGTCACTCGATCACGATCCTATTCTGGGAAAGTTCCAGGTTATGTCCCGGAAACGGTACCAGAGGAGACAGGGACAGAATACCAGACACATGACTACTTCCCGGTGGCCTTGGATAAGAACAGGGAATCTGCCAGCCAACTCCAGCAAGCAGGTGTGAAGAGTGTGATTCCATCTATGAAGTCTCGCCACTTCTTGTTATACTCCAGGTCTGCAGATGGTCCAGAATTGTCCTTGACCACCCCAACAGAGATGGGTCGATCACTGAAGGATGAGATCAGGATGAAGAGGAAGGATGACACCCTTTCCCTTCCATGTGTGATAACCTCTTCTGGAAGTTTCTCCCAGCGTAGCCATCAGTCATCCAGTGGTATTTCCACACCAACATCTCTAGTGGATATCCCTCCACCATTTGAGCTGGCTTACATCACTAAAAGACCAGTTACCAAGAGTTCTCCATCTCTCCTCATCCAGCATGAACCCAGTGAACTACCTAAGAAGAAGAAGTCCTCCTTCAAGCGCTTTTTAGAACTGAAGTTCAAAAAGAAGACAGATTCAAAGGGGTTCAGTGATGGAAGTGTCCGCTCTTCACGTTCTTCCTCTGAGTCAAGCCACCATGGCCCTGTGAGAGTCATAGAGCTTGATCGCAGAAGCACTGGCAGCTCTCCTCAGCCCCAGTCCCGCATGGTGAAACCTCAGCAGCGTTCTTCAGACCTCCCATCCACCTTTGTCCTCTATAAAGACCACCAGAGGAGGAAAGGAGACCCCAAGGCTTATGGCAGGAGCGTCTCTAGAGTGGAGTCCTTCGAGGAGCGCTCTCGCCGCTCTGCCATGCCACTGCCTTTGACCAAACCCCGCTCCATCTCATTCCCCAGTGCAGATACCTCAGACTATGAAAACATCCCAGCTATGAGCTCAGACTATGAGAACATCCAGATCCCAGGCAGACCTACTAGATCCCACACTGTTACTGAGTTTTTTGAGGATCCAAACCGTACAACAGTTCCCTGCAATGAGAATGATGGTTATGTGGATATGAACAGTTTCCCTGGGATTGACAGCAAACCCCAGCCATCAAAAGCAGACAGTGAAAGGTAAGGTAAAAAGTCAGCTGAAGTTCAAATGATTTAGTATCAAAGCAGAGGTTCTTGAAAGTTTGTTTCACCTGAGTTCTAAAAAGATGTTACCATGCACCCTACTATATATAGTGGTATCTAATCAAATACATATAGTCATACAATGGCAAACACACAAGTGCTGCACAATATAGACCAAGAGTTGTCAAAGTTTTGGTGACTGAGTGCCAGTTTGTGGAGCCAACATATGACTGAAGTCTATACAAGATGAATTCACACATAAAACAAATTTGGTTAGTATATGAAATGTGTTTGTTCAGAGATGGTGTTTTTTGTTTGTAATTGTGATTATGTACTGATTTACAGATTTTGCATTTCTTGACACCAGCTTTATTTGTGAATATTAGAAATGTTTAGTCTGCTGGCTAAAACAGAATAGAAGAAATTCAATCAAAATTCTGCACTTTTGTTTATCATAGTATAGATGTGGATTGATCAAAAGTACCATAGTGTATTGCAGCACAACATTTTACCAAGGACAGCCATCAGCCCAGGGGCTGCACTTTGAGAATCCTGGATATAGACCAATACACACAACAATCAATGGGATTTTTTTCAGCGCTGTGAGCACCACAGATGATATCACATTAACCTGCATTGTACTGGGGATAAAGTAGGATCTCAACATTTGGGCTAAAGAAACCCAAGTAATCTCCATATGTTATGAATCGGAGTGTGCTGACCTTAATACACTGCAAAAATATAAAGTACCACTAGTGCCAGCCAAACGATTAGTACTTACTCATTTAGTCAAATTAATTAGCTAATCCATTAGCTGTCCAACATCTTGACTGGGATTGCAGCCTTATCTTGTATGCCTTTAATATAATACCCCTTTAATGGGTTTTATTTATGATTAGTTGTTGATTTTCAGCCAGTCTTTTTATGCTTGCACATTTATGAACCCATATGTTAATTTCGTAGTCTGCAGAACAAAAGAGAGCGTTTGTCACTGGAATCAGTTTTAAAGTAGTCAGCTGAGTTGTTAGGGGCAGTGCAATACACGCAAGAGTGCAAGCTTAACCCTAGAACAGCTGACAGATATTCTGTGTGAGAGATGAGCAGGCTGCTATGTCAGGCATCACTGGCTTTGGGAAGAAAGACAATGCTTGTGGGAGAGCTTACTCCTGTTTTTCATTTGGTGGATTTAGCGGTCACATCTGGTGCTGCTGCTGCTTCTTGTACAAGTCTTAGTTGATAGAACAGGTAATGGCAATTGGGTAGCTCACAGAGTGCAGGTTATTCGCATTAGAGAAAGTCATTATGGATGCAATTAAAAGTGCAAAAATGTGGAGGAGGTTTTTTTTTCACACATAGAAGTGGAGATGAACAAAAAAAAGGCGAGAGTGCAAGGAGAGGGGAGGTGTGAATAGAAGGAGCTGATCAGTAAGAAAACAAAGAGCATAGCGATGAAGTGAGGTGGTGGGAGGGGGCAGTAAGAACAGGAAAAAGAGAGCGAGAACAGTTGAGGTGTAATTGCTCTCCTGTACCTGACACTGATAGTTAAGTTCAGGAGGGCTTTTATTAAAGTAGCTCTCTCCTGAGTGCTCCTCTTTCATTGGACCCTTGAGGGGCAGCCAGATTTACTGCAGTGTGTGATAGAGTGAGGAATCACTGAGATCAGACTGTACCAAATTACCCCAGCCTGTGGCACAGCTTCAGCCACTGCAGGCCACAGTATTTCCCCAGCCTTAATAAAAGAGTTGTGTTTGATGACCTCTGTGTAGTCAAAGAGATAGGCCATTACAAAGAGCTCTGTGAAAGGCTTAAGATGATCCTGGGACAGAATGCTTCTGCCTCCTTGGCCTTATTTCTTGTGGTGTCCTTTTTTATTTAATTTACTGATCTACTGTTTATTTTGCCATTTTGTTAGCAAATTTTGTCCTTCACAACAGTTAGCCACATAAAGCTTCTCCTCCATATAGCTGTAGAAACTATGATTTTGCACTGTTCATTTCCACTGTACCAGTAAACTTTTACATATTTCAACACTATTTGATATATTTACATTTCCAAGCCCTTTCCCAGGGCTTTTTGTCTCCCGGTGATTCTATTGGTGTGGCTCATTGTGTGCTGAAGGTTTCACACTGCTCACAATGATGCAAAAAAAAAACATCTGTCTGGTCACCTTGCCTTCACTTCATTCCCCCAGGAGACGCATCTGTTGCCAGGGCCACTCTTTGGTGTGTCCATACATGTCTGAGTGTATGTACTGTATGTGTGCATGTGTGTTTACTGCCCACAGTAATAAAGTCCTGTGTAGTTGGTGTAGGTGCTTTTGTCTGCCTGTGTGAGTACATCTTGCTCTAAACTCCGTTCAAATCTTGACACTGCCACTGTCCCAGGCCACCAAGCTGACCAAGGCGGTGATTTATTGAGGAAAGATTCAAGTCGATGTGGCTGTACACCCACTGAGGAAAAACTGTGTTTTTGTGGTGAGGAAAATGGCCAAGTGGCCCCAGAGCACAGCACACAAAAGGACTGTGCCTGCAGTCGCAGACATGCATTTTAAGGAGAACTTACAAATCGGCCTTCCTACAGGCTTGGCTTGTTTCCACATGTGTGATTTATGTCCAGCAGCATTCAGACCCTACTTTAACACAAGCATTCAGGCAAAGCAAAGAGACATGTTCATTAGCAAGCTACCATAGTGTACAATGGATAAAAAGGTACACTAATGATTTATTCCAAGCCTATACAAGGTGTTTGTTTGTAAGTGGTCTGTGTATGCATATGTGCATGCATACTAAGTTACAGCTCTGTGTGCTTTATCAAAGATGAGGCTCCTGCTGAGTGTGCAGTCTCAGCAGATTAGTGTTTGCCAAGTAGCCATGCAGCAACAAATGAGAGCTGGAAAGCAAGCATTTTAGCAAAGAAAGTCCAGGATTTGTGATTGTGCTCAAATTACAGAGCATAAAGTGTCCTTTTTGGCACCTCAAAGGGAGGCTTACGGCAGTAATGCAGATATGTTGCTGTCACTGTGCACACAGTAAATGGGTTCTATTGTGCCACGGTCAGTAACATAGGCAGAATTCTACATCTCTAGCTTATCCTTTGGCATCATTTTCACTTCAAACAGTTCAATGTGAACCTCCTCAGAGTGATGACAAAGACCTGGCATTACCTCTAAAGCAGCTCCTCCACCCACTGTTATGTTAGCGTTAGTAGTGATGAAGGAGACATCTTGAGTACATTGTTGTACTGGGTGGTGGCTGTGTAGCGAGGTGGTGGACAGGGTGTGTCATTGGTTTGCCGGGCCTGGTGCCAGTCGCTCTGAGGTCATTGCCAGGTCATCCCCGGGGAGGATGCGTCCAGCCTAGGAGTCTCCCACCAGCCTGTTTACAGGAAATGCAGGACGAGGGCAGGGCTCTGGTGGGAGGTAGCAAGGTGGAGAAAGGGGAGGACAGATAGAATGAAGTGGGAAGAAGGGGGTCACCGAGGTGGGGTGGAGGCTCGCAGACTTTCCCTCGAATAGCAGAATGAGGTGTGGTGCAGTCAGGAATGTCAGGTCCGATGTTATTGTTGCTCTAGTTTATCAAGACCCAGTCTCTCTCCATCATGCCCCAAAGTATATTTTCTGACTCTCATGGTTCAGTGGCATAAAGGAGAAATCAGCCAGAAACAAGTGAACAGGAGTTATAAAGACTGTTGCAAATATGAATGGACATGCATTGCAACCAATCATAATGTGGAAATATTAATATCCTCAGCCTATCGATCACATCACAGGCGAGGCAGCAGCCGTTATAAAGTCTTCTTCACACAGTTGCAGCTACACAACAGCCACAGGCTACATGTAATCATCCTCTCTAAAAACAGAAAAACAGCTATTTAACACTGCTCCCATGGTCTTAATCCTCCCATTAGTATCCCAGTCTTCAATAGTTAGCAAGCTAATGAACCTTTTCCTTTGGTCCTATTTCCTATAATAGTGCCATTAGGAGAGGGAAAAGGCCTGTCTCATTGGTCCAAATATATATTTTAACACTCAGCGTTTAGCTCAATTGAATTACATATTACAAGCATCGTCAAATTCACAGCAGATTGGTGGAATATAGGCCGTTTAGCAGAGAGTCATTGTGTCTTCCTCTGAATTTGACACAGTAGATTTAACTTTGTCGCATTAACAGGGACATTGCAGTCGGCTGGCGTAATAGCATTGCTTTAATGGTCTTGTGAAAGGCCTAATGTATTAGCATATTACAAAACTCATATTTGCCAATTTAAATACGGTAATGGTATATAAAGTTGGTTGAAGTTTAAATTTGGCATGTCACTGTTTAGTGGAAAAACATAACAAAATGGGCTAGGCTGTTTAAAATGTTAGAACAGCAGTCATTTTGTCTGTGTGTGTGTGTGTGTGTGTGTGTCACATTTTCTTGTTTCAGAAACAGTGTTAGAATTCTGTCACAACTATCCATAACATACAGCGGGTGTGTTTATAAAGCTTGTGGTGCTATTCAGGGTTGAAGGTAAAAAGGTGAAGGTGAGAGTTTCTCTTGGAATTTCTCTCACTCGTACAATAAATCAGAGCTTGAGAAAAAGTTCAAAGAGGAACAATCCCCCCAGTTCTCTCTTTTTTCATAGCATCACCCACACAATCCAGGCTGACCTGTCCTCTCTGAGGTCAATGGGCTGGAGGTACTTTCACCAGCCAACCCAGTGAGGTCGATTGGTGTCTGTGTGTGTATGCGAGTGTGTGTGTGTGTGTGTGTATGAGTACGTGTAACTGAATGGAGATGAAGTCCAGGGGATACCTCTTTTAACCTTTGGTCAACTCTCAGTTTGCACTGAGGGCTGTTTAAGGCATCAATAAACACAATGATTAAAAGGCATGCATGTGAGAATTTATCTATGTCAGTGTATTTCTGCTTCATCTTATTTTGTATTGAACTTATCACACTGTCGGCTTTATATCTTTCATAGTTTGTCTAAAGCAGAATGTGACTAGATAGGTTTACATGTAACCGCTGTTTTCATCAGAAGTGGATTCAGTGGAAGATAACTGCAATAATAAGCTGTCTTTGAAACCAAAACCAGAATCATAGAGAAGGATTAGCACTGGTTCAACTCAATTTATTGTAGATTTAGGTAAATGTAATGATGATTTAATGTAGAGAGATGGGGTAGTGGAAGGCAGGTGTGGAACGGAGCGTAGCTCGTGAATCAAGGATGAGCATGTTGATGGCTGAGCAGCATTGTTTGAAGAGCTAACTGGAGAAAAGTATGACTGGCAGGGTGAAGAAAACAGTAGTCTAGATGCAGAGCTGAGCGACACAGGCAGGTAAACAGAGACGTTGAAAACCTGACGCACAAAGAGACTCAAGGTCAGCCAGGAATCACTATTAACACAAAGAACTACTTGTCTTGAATTTAGTAGCACATAAAACAGACTGAACAATCTGACAGAGAATGGAGTGAAGAGCCTGGTCAGAGATGCTGCTGACTGATGAACCTCAGGAGTGCAGGATGATTGGCAGCCGGAGCCTAAATGGCATGCCACACCAAGAACAAACAGCAGATCCAAATGGAGTAAACACAGTAGAAAACACAAGTAATGAGGAAGATGTACAGCATAGATCATGACATTAACATATTCTCCAAAAGGTCCATCTTCTTCCACTTATCCAATTCAGGGTCATGGGGGCCTATCCCAGCTGCCATGGGGTACACCCTGACAGGTTGCCAGTCTATCACAGAGAGACAGACAACCATTCACAGTCAATTTAGAATCACCAGTGGCCAGGGTACCTGGAGAGAACCCACGCAGGTACAGGGAGAACATGCAAACTCCAAACAGAAAGGCTCCAGCCTTTCTGGATTTAAACCCAGGACCTTCTTGCTGTGAGGCAATGGTGCTAACCGCCCTACCACCCCTTCAAATAGTCGTAGTCATGGTATTATTTTTAGTCACTAATTGCTGCTCCAGGTAGATATCTGCAAATCATCTGACTTCAGATTATTTCACAAAAAGATACAACATGCAGAATTTTGTGGAAAAAAAAGTCAACATGGAGCCTCATACAAAAAATAATCTCTCTCAGTTATTATGTTGTGTTTGGGACATTTCTGAGCTGCAGCCTTTGGGCAGATGATGTGTGACTCCTAGCCATTAACAGTGTGCAGGGTGTTAGGGCGGGACTCTGTAAAAGCTTATAGCAGCAGCTTAAGCAGGTTATATCGCTATCATAGTCTCTCTGCTTCATGTCTGCATCATGGATGTATCATATAAAGAGCAGAAGGTCTGCTTGATTATAAACACAGTTGTTGCTTATTAAATGTTTAAAAGAATCAAATATTGAAACAGAGCCCAAGATCAAAGCTTAATTTGTTTTAACAGATTCCCTTTTGTAAGGAGGTAGAAAATTCCCTTAATCCTCCTATGATGCCTTCAATGATTTCAGTTTATCTCTTAACTAGAGGATAAATCAGTCAAGTTGTGTGTCAGTGAGTGAATCTTCTTGTAAGTCATAATAGCATTTTGAACTATGTGTTTGTCAGTGTATTTATTCAGGTCAGGTAAATATGACCCATGTAACATAATGCTAGTGGGAGAAGTTTGCCTTCAGGACTGTGTGGCACAAGTGCTGTAGGAAGTCAAGTGAGGTAACAAAGAGCAAAAAAGTCTGTAGTTAGTAGTTTGTGGAAGAGTTGTGAAGAATTGTTCAGACAGGACTTTCACCCTGGTCACAGGGATTCTTGTCCCATGTAAAACCAATGTTAACTTGTAGGTCTACCCCAGTGATAACAGAATAATGATGCATTTTTCTCTTTTCAATATAATTTGGGGGAGGGGGGTGTGTTTAAAATACTAAAATGACCTAAATACAAAGCAACTATTAGTTATATTCCACTTTGATTAAGGACTGCAGATTGTCAAAAATGGGAAGATTCTTGTAAATACACTCTTTAAAATCATCCATTAGCTTAACCTAATATTGTCAATAGGCTGTATATGTCATGAAACACAGGCAGTAAGGACCCAAATGCAGACTAATAAACAGACTGATGTAAACAACAAGCTAGCCTTTACTGTGGCTGGTGACACCAGAGTAAAAATAACAAAATCCAAAAACACACGAGAGCACTGCAGGGAAACACACTATTCACAAACGAAGCTGGAACACAGGCAAACTGAGGCTATATTTACACATGAGGTAATGCGGGAAGTAGAAACACCTGGGTAACAAGAGACAGCTGACACTAATCAGATGACAAGACAAGGCTAAGTAAAACTAAAAGCAAGGCACAAGACACACAGGACTGCCAAAATAAAACAGGAAGTAACATCACAGGGAGACTCAGACACAATAGTAAATTTGATATGGGGGAAAAACGCAGAGGGAAATATAAGTAGAACTAATAAACTCTAATACAAACAGCAAATTGAACTAACAACTAAGGACTCAAAATACTAAGGAAATACAAGATGAAAATGTAAGCAACAAACTAAGAACCAAACAGAGAACACTTAATAATAAACAAGAATTCAAAGTCCATAATCTGAAAAATCCCATGACAGTATATTGTTTCATTTGATAATATGTGCTTGATTTTGCATTTTTGCAGTGAAGAGTGTAATGACTCGTGGAACTGATAATGCTTGAGTTACAATCATTAATTTTGTTGTGTTGTAATTGTTATTTATCTTATATTGAGTTATGTGATGTAATTTCCAGTGTTTGCATGGCCAAGAAAAGCGTTGTTTGTATAGGCCACCATGACCGAGACTCCTGTTGCTATTAATGACTCCCAGACAGTGTTCTTGTTCAGGGTCACTGTTTTAATGTTAATTAAAGCTGTGTTCCTGTAGCCATGTAATGTGTGAGCCTCAGGAACTATAGCAAAAATGAGATCTCTGTCTCTTCTAATATTGTGCAAGTACATTTTGTGGACTGATTTATTTTCAAGTCAGTTAAACAAATGTATATTACGGTGCCTTTAATTTAATTTTAAGTAGTGTTCACTTACTTATGTTAGAATTTACAGTGCATTAGTATGTTTAATCACAGTACAAGTAGTACTCTCAATACCTACTATAGCTGTCCTATACATGATATATTGCTGCTTTGGCAGTAATTGTTACTGACAATGTGACTGTTAATATACTGAATGGGTCCTAATGGGCCAGAGGGCATTAATAATTAGCACAGGTTGCATTTAAAGGGATTACATGTGAAATGACCTACAGCATGCCCCTCTCAGGTGTAGAAGCACACAAAAGGATTACTAATGCACATACACAACTGTGCCATCTGTGAGAAGCACAGATCAGGAAAGGGATTACAGTATGCCTCTGGAGGGCTTCGTATGAGGAGTGAAATGCTTAGAGATGCACGCAGGAAAAAGAAAAACACACAATTACAGGGGACCTGGAGTAATCCTTGGTGTTTTAAAGGATGTCCCATTAGAATATGGTGGCTTTTTACAGTAAATGTGCTAAATGTGTCCTCTGTGCTGCCTTGAATTCCCTGTTGAAAATAATCAGCATCTTCCTAGTTAAAGCAATGCAGTAAGGCTCGCTATACTAATAGATCCTCATAGTATTAGGTATTCATATTTCATTGCCAGTGCTGTTTTGTTGCTTTCATACTTTTTCCTCCTCTGGCAGTGCATACACAGAGCCTTTCCCAATGAACCCCATCTCTGCTGGACTGTCAGCGGATGAGGACCATGGGCGTACCTCAGAGGAGGAAGAGGGGGTTGTGGAGCAAAGTTATGAACGACAGGTGAGTTGTGGGATAGAGGCACAAGTGAAAGCATGGGAGAAGGTGGTTAATTTAGTCCTCTGAACTAGTCCGGCAAATCTACCTGAATAACAGAAGTCCTGTTTTGTTGCAAGACTGAAAGATTTCAGATTAATAAAAGTAACACCAGAGCATAAGGGGTAAACAATTTCTGTACAGTAGAGAGCAGACATTTTACAGTAGCTCAGAGATGGACCCCACCTATCCTGCTGCTATCACAATTGCATCGGCCCCCTGTTCTCGTTATGTGACATTAATTTCCTTGTTCTCCCTTTCTTCAAAGAAGACCTATAATAAATTAGAGGAAAATGAGAAGGGGCAGTGGACAAGTGAGGTTTTAGTTGTTGTCCCCAGGAACAGATTTGTTTAACTGAAGTGTGTTTTGGTTTTATTTCAAGGAAATGAGGGTCAGTTTGACTTTAATGCAGTATTTGTGAAATGGCGAACATAGGAAAAAATAACACTGACGAAGCACAGGAGTTATGCCGGTAAATCCCTAAAAGGCTTCAATGTAATGTTTTGGCTCGGATGTTTTGAGAGCCTTTGATTAGCTTCTAAATCAATGGGCAGCATTGTTGTCACTACACTCACACACACACACACAAGCTCTCATACATAATGCATTTGAATTTAAAAGTCCTGTATTTGAGAAAGCCTTCATGTCTCCACTGCACCATAATGAAATAATCAGTCTTATTTTGACAGCAGGAATCTACAAAAAAGTGAATTTGGTTTTTCGTCAGTCTCCTTGGCTGCTGTGTAGCTATTCCTATTAGTGTTTGAGAGGAGTAAGTGCCCACAGAGAGCATTTAAACGTGCACTGTGTTCATTCATCTCCCACTGTTCTCCCTCATTGTCACACAGATTGATGGCCGATCCCGAGCATTCTACATCGCCAAAGAGCTTGTTGACTCTGAGAGACTGTGAGTGTCTGTTTGTGGATTTCCCAATTTGAGCCAGTTCTCCTGTACGTCATCACAAACATCATCCTGCATCAACATCTTTTTTTTTTTTCAATTACTGTTATTTTTATGCCCCTATTTTGCTCTCAAATTCCTTCCAACTGTGTCTCCCCTTCTTCTGCTCATTCATCAAGCTGCATGCAGAGCAACTGACAGCCAATTACACAAGTGTCTTTCAGTAGTCTTGCTCTTGCCCTGCTGCCCACTTAACCATTCCACTGATGTAGTTTTTTCATCATGCATTATTTAAATAATTAAATGAGTCTCGTAGAAAAATTAACTTGGTTGTGTAGAAGGCTGTAAATTCCTCTCCACAGTTTAATTAGATCTAATGCTTCTCTCTTCTTGTTTTGCAGACACATCAGTGCCCTCAAACACCTTCAGGAGGTAAGAAAGCCTTCACTGGCACACCACAAAAGTGTCACACAGGCTTAAAATGTCTCCTACTTGAAGGCCTATTAAACTGTCTTGATAACATCATATCCTGTATGTCTGCTCCCCAGTCTCTGTCCCCCCCCCCCCCCCTCCTTTGG